>OMLB01029691.1:0-10635 GCA_900302555.1 Myripristis jacobus | reverse complement strand
ACTGAGGGGGTGGAGGGGGGTGTTGAACTCCTAGTTTAGCTGGCCGGAGTAAAGGGGTAGGGGGTGGGCTAGAGCACCCATGGGCTGCCGCCAAGCTCTCCCTCCTTTACTCTCTCTCTCTCTCTCTGCCTCGACAGATTAAAGTGAGCAGGAAATTAAAAAAAGAGAAGTGAGGAGCCCGCACGCCTTCCACCGGACTCCCCTGTCCCCCCTCCCTGCCACTCTTTCCCTCTGTCTGTCTTATTTCTTCCGTTTGTTTTCAGGGGCAGCTGCTGCAACTCTGTGGACCACCAACAACTTTCCTTTCAGCGGCACTTGACTCTTCCAAATCCTCGTCCCTCTCTACACCCTGACATTGCCAATGCCTCCCTCTGCCGTGTTGCACCGAGAGGCCAGCCCGAGCCAATGCCCTCCTCCTTTGCCCCATCCCCGGCATGTTTGCAGAGTTACACCCTTTTAAATTCAGCCTCTTCCCTCCCCAGCCCATGTTTTGTGTTTCCAAAAGGGTCACGGTGCCCCCTCCACTGTCAGCATCACCACCATCCCCTCCACCCATATTGTTGTACGCGTTCGACACCATATGGCTAATGGCTTCATGACAAAAAGAAGAGGAAAAGGGAAGAGAAAGTGAAAAAAGGGAGAGTGCATTACAATAGGGGCATGAATGAGAGATCAACAAAAGCATCGGTCACTCTGGTAAAGGAGATGGAGAAGGAGACGATGTCTTTCAACGTGTCACTCAGGGCTGCTTCTCCGACAGGATGTGGTGCTAGTAATGTCAGAAATTGACAGGCAACTGGCACTTGGCCTAATGGGTATTTGATAGCTGGGGACAATGGCCACTGTTGCTTGAGTTGAGACCCTCCTGGAGTTAACACGAGACAAGGAGCGCAGACAGGATGCTATTCATTTGCCTATCAATTCAAGGGAACGTGGGTTTGAATCCCATACAGCATCCCATAAAGAAACCATTACCATACCAGCCCTATTCAAGGTGGGGAAATTACAATAGCTATGCAAGGGCATTGAAAACAAAAAGCAGAATAATTGGTTCTACAAATGTTCTCAACCGTTGATGTGTTTATCACAGGGAAAAAAAAGCTGTTCAAGAGTCTCTACTTACTTGTGTTCTTCTTCCTTAAAGCAAAGACAGGAGACACACACTTCCAACCTGGGGTGAACCTCGGCTAAGTATGTAAGTCAGTAAAATCTATTTGCGTAGTGCTTTTCGCAGATATAGGTCAAAAAGTACTTTACAAAAGGCATTATACAATTACAGCTAAGAGGGCCAGCTGGTAAATGAGAGTAAAGTAGTTCAGCCAGATATGCAGGATCCTGCCTAGATGTAATGCTGTATAGGTGAGAGTGAGAGTGAGCCAATGCAAAGTTCTAAGTAAAGGGGTAATGTGAGATCATTTATTTGACCTTGTGAATAGTCTTCTGGCAGCAGACATACTAAGTGATAAGAAGAGTGCACTGCAGTAGTTAATGCGAGATACGATGAGTACATGTATGAGCATTTTTAGTCCAAGAGTTGAAAGTACTTGTGTTCTTGATTTGCTAGTGTTTCTAACTTGATAGAAACAGGATCTAGTTAGCTGCTTAACATGGGTGTCAAATGATATCCACTGATTATCTGGAGCAACAATCAAAACCTCCGTCTTATCAGCATTGACCTCGAAAGAGTTTTCCGCTGCCCAGTCTGTAACAGCATTGAGACAAGTCAAGGAGCCTAGATAACCTTAAAGACTCACTAGGTTTGAATGAGAAATGGAGGTGACAGTCATCTCATATAAATGGTAAGTCATATTAAACCACTGATGCTCTGTCCCAGAGGCAGCAAATATATGGAGAACAGCAGGAGCCCAATAACCGAGCCCTGCGGAACACCACAAGACAGAGGAGAGGCATTAGACACAAAGTCTCCAAAAGAGACAGTAAATCTTCAGTCAGTAAGGTAAGATGTAAACCAGTCTAAATGCTATGCCTGACATGCCCACCCAATAATGTAATCTCTTAATCAGGATGATCAAAATATGTCTGTTGCTCTTGGAAATGGGGAAAACAGTGTGCTCAAAACAAGAAGGCAATCAAGGCACTCCAACTATAAGAAAACATAACAGCGATCAAGGAAATATTAAAAAGCCTTTATTTCAACCACTGTAAGGTTTGCTAGGGCTTTAGAAACAAACAATATGGTCATGGCCTCACCTATATAGTCACAACAGCCAACAGCCAAACATATGAACCAGACAATATGACAAGTAAACAAATTTGTAATAATGCAAAAACAAAAAAAACATGAAATGAGATTGCACAGAAATGTATACATGCATATCATAAATGGAAACTAGGTACCGATGTATAGGTTTTCTATGGAGCCCCCCTGGGGTCAACTGAGAAAAATAAAGAACCATGTGTAAATCTGGTGGTGATTTACACATGGTGAAGGTGGGCATGGTGAAGAAAACTGTGGGCACAGTTTATACACCTGCTTTCAGATTCATAATCCATGCCCACAAATTACAAAATCCATGCCCACAGATTTGTAAACTGTACCCTTGAATTATGACTCTGTGCCCATGGATTAGTTACTCAAGGGGACAGTTTATGGTCCCTGTTTTCTGAAGAAAAAAGTCATTTGAGTGCATATACTGCAAATATGAGGGCACCGTTTACATATCAGTGGGCATGAATTTGTAATTTGAAGGCATAGTTTACAAATCTGTGGGCATGGATTCAAAATTTGAGGGCATGTTTAGGACCATTCATGATGGCTTTCCCTGCATCAGAAGTAAAAAAGACAAAAGAAAAGTTCACCTGTGGGGGTTAGGGTTTTTGCCTTACAGTTCTACTTTTTATGGCTTACGCTGGGGTCTTAAGTGTGAAAGCACCTTCTGAGACTCCCTGTGCACACACTCTAAGTTTCTGAGCATACAACACAGGGCATGTGGAGCACACTGCTACTTGTGAAAATGAAATATCTGGGAACAAACAGCATGCCTTACTGTCCAACTCTCTCCATTTCCAAGTAGCCTTTCGCAGGGGCCTCTGACTGCTATTGTAGCAGGCCTGGTCTGACAGGGTCGGTCTGATACTAGGCTCTTTCTATTCAACAGCAACACAAAAAGCAGCAGGAATAAAATTGCTTCGCTTTCCGCACACTCTTTGGGTAGTAAGCTCCTGCACTGTGTGTGTGTCACTGTGTAATGAATTACACACATGCAGTGCTTAAGAGAGATCCTGTGAGACTTGCATGCAAGTCCCTGCAGCTATGAGGCAAGCAGAGGTGGTGAGTGTGTGTGCGTGTCTGTGTGTCTGTAACTGTGCTTGTAAAAGTCTTGGCTTGCATGCATGTGTGTATTTTATACAGCAAGGTTATGTGTGTGTGTGTGTGTGTGTGTGTGTGCTTGTGTGTATGTGCGTGCGTGCACGTGTGGCTTGTCATTAGTGTCTCCACAGGGGTTCCAGCCACTTCTTATTAGCTCTGCCACAGGAAAGTCTGTTGGCCTCAGATTAGGTCAAATCTAATGAGGAGCTAAAGACACACACACACACACACACACACACTGATTATCTGTACTTGAATCACATAGACAATAAGCATTGGGGCAAGCTACAACACTCTCTATGAATTTGATAGGGACACAACAATCTTAAAATAAATGTTTGTTGTGGCTGCAGTTGGCTGTTGGTGGGTAAACTTGTTTTGTTAACTAATTGCCTGGTTATGTTAGGTCACTTGACTCTAATTAGAAAAAGCACAGATGCTGTTGTTGGTAATTGCACCAACTTGTTAAAATCCTCCTCCCTGGACTGTTTATGTGTTTGCTGCAAAAGCAAATTGACCTGTGACAAATAACCTGTGCACCAAGGATTGTTAGTGCAAATTCAAATCTATAAAGCCATTTGATGTTATTGATACCAATAGGTTGTTATATTGTGACAAACGTCCTGTGTGCCTAACATCCACCCACTGGATACTAGAATATCTTTATTGCACTGCTGTAATATTTGTTTTAGTAGTGCTGGGGACTCAAAATGAGTCATGGCACTGTGTCTGGTGAATGTCTCCTTGACAAGAATGAAACCAGGGCTCAGCGACTGGATTTACTCACTTTGGGTTCCCAGCTAATCTGAAACCCACTGCACTGTGGATTAGGGACGAGTGTTCAGTTTGCAAGTATACTTGCCTGGGAAATGGAATTTGACAACAGATCCATCACAATCTTAACACCTGTTGTGAAGACTATATCCTTACTGCTATTTTGTAATCAAAACTGGACGACAATCAGTAACAATGAGGCAAGGACACAACTACGTAAATGGCTAGAGGCTGAGAGACAAACAAAAAGGAGTGCCAGGACAAAGCAGGACATGGCAGCAGATAAGGTCAGAGGAATCACTCCTTTCCTGAAGGCTTCGCCATTAACTTCCAGACATATGCCAATATCCACTACAGGTAACCCTAAGGGCAGTTACAGACACTGATGAACATAAAGCACAAAGACAGGGAGACAGACCCACATTCAGAGAGGAGACTCAAACACAAGGTTTCCTTTCTCTCTGTCCTAGAGGCTCACAAAATACTGTATTTTGAAGATTAATGAAGAGCTGGGATTCACACATGTTTATTAAAATCCTAGTGACAAGGAGTTCTTTTAAATCCAGCAGACTACTAAAATGTTGTTGCATCAGTTAAGGTACACCATATTGTAATTACACCATATTGAATATAATAAATGCGGTATTACTTGTCCTATAGAGGTTTAGCTAGCTTATAATAAAGTCATATTCTGTTCTAAACGTCACTTTTGAAACTTTCCAGTCCCATAGCCCTCACCATTGCTGAAAAATACCTGTTTTGTTTACTTGAATTTCATCCCCTGCTCGATCTAATGTCTTTTTCTAGCTTTTGCCTGTTTTCAGTCTTCCTTCGTTTTGGCTGTTTTGGTGGTTACGTAAGCCATCTTTGGGATTTCAGAATTTCTTACCATCTCATGGCCACTTTCTGGCCATGATGCTATAAACTAAGTTGCTCGAGACTGCATGCAGCAGACGCTAGCTGCCCAGCATGTGCACATGACACTGAGTTAGGCATGCTCTCTAGCATGCTCTCTGCAAATCAGCCAGAGCAGCCCGAGGAGCCAGATTTTTTCAGTATTATGCTCTGAATATCTGTTGATATATCTTTGGAATTAACCTGTGATAAAAATGTCTGAACCTCCTGCACGCTCTACCCTGGCGCATTTCTGTTAAGTTGGAAATTCATTCAGATTCAAATTATCAGGATCAATAACTCATAAGATGAACTTTATTAAAACACAAACGAAAAAACACAAACTCTTTCCTACTGTAGTAAGGTAGATAATGATTTGCATCTGAATTTTCACCAAAAAAACGAGCAGTCTTCCAAACTGGATAATGAACATTGGTCTCTCTAGAGCCGGCTGTGAGTCTGCAGGGGCCGTCTAAAAAAGCAACAGCTTCAGTCACTTCACTCTTATACAGTGCAGTGTCCCCAAAACCTCCAGTGTATGTAAACCATACAGCATTTCCTGTAGATGTGCACATGTCTGATATGGACAATCAGTTGTGTTTTAAAAGTGAGAAAGAGCAACTCTGCCTAAAGTCTCCAGACCTGATTCTGTGCACAATTTCCTAATTTTATTTCTGATTTTACCAAATGGAGCAAATTTTTGAGTTTCTGTCTCTACTTCTACTCATTCTGCAGAATATGTTTCCCCAGGGAAAGAGTGATGGCCAAAAATGAGTAGTCAGCGAAATATGGAGGCAATATTCAATCATGCTATTGAAAGATGGAGGCTGGTTCTTATTAGCTCCTCCCTTGTTCCACTATAATCAGGAACCATTTCTAAGGCTTTCTTCTATAGAGGAGAAAACCTGGGAACAAGGTTAGGCTCCACTCATTAGGGTTTAACTCGACCAGAGAGATTATTTCTTCCTCCAAAACAGCGCTGCCCTGAGAAAATGTCTCAGGATAATACTACAGTAAGCAGCCAGCTATCAATGTTCCTCGAGTCTTTCTACTCCTAAAACACAATAGCTCTGTCAATCTTTAGACTGTTCAAATCCCTCAGACGGGAAGGAATTGGACCATGTTAGGCTGAATTTATGCTTCTGCGTCAGTCCATCACAGCGTCTTTGCTTAGCCACACAGAGAAGGGCCTTCTGGGTTAACGTGGCTTGCACAGGCTCACAGGAGAGCTGATATGCACACATTCAAACTCCCAACGTGTGCTTCTGTGTCCAAAAAAAAAAGGCTGATTTGTTGAGTGGAGGGCGACTTCCGGTGGCAACAGAGACAACAACGGACAAGAGGAATGACCATTCAATCCATGACCATGTAAAATGATGGAGTGGTTTGGAGCGCCTTATCGCGGTGGTTTGCTGATATTGGCACTCATATGATCCTTCATGTAAGATATTAACAATCGTGAAGTTACATTAAGTGAAACTTGGTAGACTATACAGCAGGTCACAGGGCTGTGAACTGCCAATCAGTAAGCTAAGTAAAAAGCTGGGCAGCAAAGGGGAGAAAGGAAGGAGAGAATTCATTCTGTTGCTATAGAGATCATGAACAAATGAAGGCTGGACACAGAGAGAGAGAGAGAGAGAGAGAGAAGAAAGAGAGAGAGGTATGAAAGAGGTCACAGGATGCAAGGCATGCAGACACAAGTCAGAAACAAATATGCTAAAGGAGGAAGATTATTTACATTCTTGTATTTTAATTTCTTTTTATCTTTCATCAAGAAAGCCCTATCACTCCCATTGTGATGTTGTCTGTCTCATTCACAGTGAAATGTCATTCTTTCATGTGCTGAGTAGGTTTTATAATCCAAGGGCAAATAAAACAAAATCACGTTGTATGTTGCTCAAACTTTAACATTTAACATATTTTTCACTGACATGCGTCCATGAACAAAACATGTGCTATTGTTGAACAACGAAGCAGCTTTTGCAAGTTACAATCTGCTTTGATGTGAGCACAAATAACCGCCCAGGAGAACAGACATGTCAAACTCAAGCCAACACATATTTCACCCTAAAACACTGTTTATTGTAGCTGGTCACTGCCTGAACGTGTACAATGGAAAACAGTTCACCTTCAAGTAATCAATGATGTTTTCTGGCTTCATCAAATGAATCCAATCCTGCAAAAACAAAATCTTACATATTTATCTGTACAAAAACCTCAATATTTGTCTTAACATCAGGATTAAGGATGTTTTTATAGACTAGTCTAAGTTGACGATATGTAATCCATTTGACTGATCGACTACAAGGGTGTAACCCTAAATGAGAGCCCTCCCTTAAAGGGTACTTCCCACAATTTTATGACACTTATATATGAAAATTGGCACATTTAGTACATAGTTTTGAGGACAACATTGAATATTTGAATTCATGATTAAAGGAACACTCTGTGATTTCTCCACGATAGTGGCTGCCCCGCCACTTTGTTTTGGTAATTTGCTGACTTTAAACATACTTTCCAATTAGAATAATGCCTTCTCCAGTAGCTTTCAAACATATTCAAAGCAAATGCAAAAGGTATCATTGGAGGAACAGCTAAGGCTGTACTTGAACAAATGACAAATTATCCCTTTAACCAAAAAAATGTGCCATGGACTTTTAAGCAAATCCAAGTTAATTTGCATTTTGTTGATTTGTTTCAAAATAAAAGTCGGTGCATTTACACTAAGAAGCCTAATGTGAATGAAATCACAGACTCGTACAAAGAGTTAACACATGAGGTCTCAACTGACTCAGAATGGCCAGAGATGTATGCTTAAATGTCCTTAAGTACTGACCAAAAATTTTGGCTTGAAAATTTCATATAACCCACTAACCCAATAATTCACTTATAATAATGTGACCAATGGGCCCATATCTCTATACCTTCTATTACAAAGATACAAACTTATTTTGTCCTGTATATTGGGGGGACAGATTGGTATTTTCTCAGTACTGGGGAGGACATGACCCCCCCCCAAAGAATGCATGGTTACACCCTCGATTGACTATTTCTCACTAGAGCCATTTATACTACAAATTCAAGAACATAATCCTATATTGTAAAGCGCTTTGAAAAATGCACTTTACAATATCACCCAATGGACTATTGCATTAGTGTGCCACTGGTGGTGGAGGCTTTATCTAAAAATTCTTAGCAATAGATAAAAAGCGTGCTCATGGTTGAACTTCTTCTCATTGAATATCCATGGATCAACCTGCTTTTACACTGAAAACGCAAATCTCGCAGTGAGCCAGCAGTCATGTCTGGGCTTATTACATCCACCTCAATCTATATATCTGTCCCTTACCGCAATTAACTTAATATCTCATCGCCTCTGGTTAGCTCGGCATGCCTGTGATGGGACGTCTGACTGTGAAAAAGAGCTTGAACTGGGGGAAGCATCGATAAACCGTAGTTTCGCTTCCCCCTGAGTGGTTCATACGAGGAAAAGCCATGAAGAAGTGGAGAGCAGGGCGGCGGAGGACGACGTAAGATATGATAAGAGAATTGAGGGGAAGAAAGGAGAGAATGTGGGAGCGGGAGAGGAGTGGAGAGACAAGAAAGCTAGAGAACTTCACAGGGTTGAGGTTCACAATAGGACAGGCACCACAGGAACCAGAGGCGAGAATAAAAGGAAAGAAACACAAAAAGCTCAGTTTTGCAACAGCAGGTAGGCTTTGTCCAGCACAACAAAAGGACAAAATGTGTTGGAGCACAGTTGGAGGGAAAATCAACCTTCCTGTTCAGTCCTAAACAGCAAGCTCTTTAATTGGAAAAAGGGAGAGAAAGTGTGAGAGCAAGAGTGTGTGTGAGAGAGAGAGGGAGAAAGAGAGAGAGAGAGAGAGAGAGAGAGAGAGAGAGAGAGAAACAGATGACAAAGGTGAAAAACACCAGGGGTGGAGAGACAGAAGAAAGAGAACGGAAACAGAGGGACAAATAAAGAGATCAGGAAGAGATGGGAAATGGGACGGAGAACGGCGTGTGGACGGGTGAGCAGCGATTGTCCGTCCATCCAGCTGACCTGAGCTAAACAAGATGCGGCCTTTCGACTCTGACAGACCCAAGAGGGAGAAGGGGAAAAGACAGAGAGACAGATGAGACAAAAAAAGAGAGGGAACAACAGAGAAAGGCAGAGATAGATAGGTATTTCCAACGCTTGGTTTAACCTGAAGTTTCCATGATAATTTCTCTTCCGCCGCCTCCCCCTCCCTTCCTCCATCCCTCAGTGCTTTGGCTGGGAGGGCCCCAGCTGTTCGGTCCGTATAAATAGCGTGAGGCTTCGGCTCGGACCCCCGGGGAGAGCGGGGCTCATTGGAGAGGAGGCATGGGAACGAATCGGGCCGGAAAAAGCACACAACATACACATTTCGACAAACATATGGGACCATTGCTGGGGATGAAAGTGAGGCACATGTGACTGAACTTGGCCTCACATGGCACAAGTTGCTGTCATGCTGGCACTGTGGTGAGAGAGGATGAGAGTGGAAAAAAAAAGACAGAGAGAGAGAGAGAGACAGAACATGGAATATGTCGTCATTTGTACTCATACAGGAGCCAAAATACGGTAGACACGTCAATATTTGATGATCACGGAAGCGTTATGAAGCGTGGCTTTCTGTCCAGTCATCTACGCACAGCAACTTTATACATACACATCCACGCTTATCGGCTCTGAGTCTGGAAGTTCTCTTTGTAAATTGTTTTGGACCACAAAAAAATTCACTCAAAATGTTTTACTTTCTATGACCATCAAAACAGAAACAGATCCACAAATGTACACAAAATAAATTGAACGAAATCATTTATTTTTGAAGCTTAACATTAAGTCAGACACCAGAGGTTGAAAGGTGACTTTTTGCTTCCTGGTGTAAATGCCATCCAAACACAAACAGAAAGAAAAAAAGAGAGAGACAGAGAGAAAGAGAAAATAGGAAAGAGTGATAAATAACACGGGGGAGGTGTGTGTCCAAGCAAGGGAGGGCTGTCCGGCCCTGAGAAAAGCAGACCCCCCCTCATCCCAGGCCTATAGCTGCCATTCAGCGCACACACACACATACACACACACAAACACACACACATTAACGCACACCCAGGGAGCAGGTTGGGTTCAAGCGCAACAAATTACCTAAATATGGTCCTGAAAGGGCCTTTGAAGGCGTCTCAATTGGAAACCGTTGAAAATGATAATAATACTAAAAGAAACCGGGGGAGATTTAAGAGGCCTGTTGTGTCGACACATTGTCAAACCCCTGTCCATAATTTCACCGACTTCAGAGGATGAGAGAGGGAAAAGTGTGAAGCCCCCTTTCTTCAGGTTGCTTGTTTTCTTTTTGTGAGATTGGAGGGAGGGAGGGTGACCCATTAAAAAAGGAAAAGAGGGAGAGAGGAAGAAAAACAGAAAAACTACATTTTCAGCCTGAGTGGTTTTTCCAAATGAAATCTGAAGGTCCGAAACTCAATAGAGTTCTTTTTTTTTTACCTTTTGTGTGTGTGTGTGTGTGTGTGTGTGTGTGTGTGTGTGTGAGTGTGTGTGAGTGTGGGTGTGTGCACGCATGCACATGTGTGAGTGTGGGTGTGTGCACGCATGCACACAG
>OMLB01029686.1:28181-38650 GCA_900302555.1 Myripristis jacobus | reverse complement strand
GTGTTGGTGTGTGTGTGTGTGTGTGTGTGTGTGTGCATGCCTAGAGACAGAATCTACTATTAATGCCCAAATTCCAGCTGCTCTCAGTGATCAGCTGCCAAACCACAAACACAAACACTCATGCAAACGTAATAAACTGTGAAGCCACCAAACTAAAAGTGTAGACATGAGAATTATTCAATAAATGTCACCTGTTTAATCGAAGGGATGACGCTGAAAGCCACCTAACGGTAGCCTATCTATGTATAAAAACGACACTCTGTAACAGGGAAGTCACTGATGGACAATGGCAAAATCAATTCTACAAATGAAGTTTATCACAAGAAGATAGAGTTTAAAATAAAGAATCGAGTGCATTTGGCTTTTCACTGAACTGGAACTGACATGCAGAAATGAAATGTTACTCTGCAAAAAATCTCCATGTTAAAGATTAAATCTTAAAATGCTTGTTTCTAATGCTAATCAACCTGTTTCTGGAATTTTCTTGACTCAAGTGTCATTCTAATAGCCGCCGGAAATCAAACATATTTACTTTTGTTCTGAGAAAAATGATTGCACCTGCATTGGAAACAAGTGGGATTATCTCATCCCACTGGCAGGCTTATTCCCCTTTTTGAGAAAAGGAAGTAGCTCCAGTTCACCTGACCTGCATGTAATACACTTGTTTAAACTCTTGCAATACACACTGCACACCCTGCACACTTGGACATTATTTAATTAACCACTTATTTATTAGTTGTACTTAGTGCAGGCCTTTTAAAGTGTCTTTTTTTTTCTGATGTCTTTTATTTTGTATTTTGAATTTGTGGATACTGCTGGAAGATGTGAATTTTAGGGTGCTGGAGGATATCCCAGCGCTCACCGGGCGGAGGGCAGGGAAACACCCCTGGACAGGTCGCCTGTCCATCAGAGGGCAGACACACAGACGCAGTCACACCTCAGGGCAGTTTAGCATCTCCAGTTCACCTGACCTGCATGTCTTTAGACTGTGGGAGGAAACCGGAGCTCCCGGCGGAAACCCACGCAGACACGGCGAGAACATGCAAATGGCTTGTCAAGATGGGAATTGCTTGCAGTGTAGAGACAGACATTTCAACTGATAACCTTAAACTTTTTTTCTCTAAACAGGAGCGGTACAGTATTCTTACAGTATTTATTAGAGTTTCTGTCAGCTAACGGACAAAGTCAAGGCATTAGATGAATCATGTTTCCATGCTCAGACTGATCAGAGTGAGTCTCCTCCCTCTCCTCAGATGTTTCACAGAAAGAAGTTTTAACTGACCTCGGCTGCTCTTGAATTATTCAGCGTAGCGATGAGTTTTAGACATTATTTCTTTATGTTTTGAACCAAAGAATCACTCACACATGCATGGACAGACTTCTCTCACAGTTGTGGCCTAATTGGAGCTCCGCCGAGCGGGTTCACCCTCCAGGTTCTGCTGCAAGTTTCTGCCTCTTTGTTCTGCTCCACGAAGATTTAGCTCCCTTCTTGTTGTCGTCAAGGTCGGGACGGGAGTTCAAATATGAAAAGGGGAGCGTGTATCAGAGCAGAACTGAGCTTAAATATGGTTTCTTTACCAACCGAGATTGGCCTGAGATTGTACACCTGAACTGCGCAGGTATAAATAAACTATAATCTGTCTTACATCAGTGGTGCTGATCTGTGACCAGTGTCCCTCTGGCAGCACAGGCTCAAAAAATGAACACAAACTCAACAAAACACAGCGTAATGCGGTGAAATGATTGCGTGTTGTGGATACGAATTATGTGAAGATTACATCCCTGCACCACAAAAGGATTACGGCACAATAATACACAATAATGATAAGGGATTTTTGGTAGCTCATGCGTCCATCTGTAGCAGTTCTGCATCATATATTCTAGTTCATGTGTGTTTTCCTTCTAATAATTTGAATTATTTCGTGAGTTCATTGCTATGCAGCCCACATGTGACACTCAACATGTATCCCTCCACCAAGGCAGTCACACAAAACATAGAGTGGAACAATAAAATAAAAATGTTCACTACAGCGAGTCAGACTGGTATATATATAAATTTTTAAGTATGAAAAAAAGGAAAAATCCAGATTCATTCCTTTATGCAAAACAACTACAAAATAATAACGTCAGATTAACACAGACTAAAACAGATTAGTTAAAATTAGGGTAAGGGTTTTCGTCATGGCTAAATGAGAAAATGAAAGCATGACAAATCCAGGTCTTCAGAGGAGAAAAACCTCTGTCCACCGTGCCATTTTGAAGAACAATTTCATGGTTGGGATAGCCTCCATTATCTGAAAAGTTTCCAGGGTGAAAATGTGGAAAGATTTTGTAAATTGGTGTAATAAAAACTGGAGAAATTGATATAAAAGGGCCACAATGGTCCCTAAAAATACTGCCCTCCTTCACCTCCCTCACTGTTCTGCAACATTTATCAAAGGAAAAGGTAACTACTTTATTTTGGGCTGTCATAAGTGACTGCAATCACTGATAAATTAAAAAAAAACACCACAGAAAAGTCATGAATGGTAAATATTTCATTATATTTTTGCACAGCGATTTCCCATTTTCATACCTACTCCCGGCTGTGTTTGAAATGAATCACCCACAGTTGCTTACAACAATAAAGCGTCTGCCTGTGTGAGTGCACCGTTACACTCCCAGTCATCCGGCTTCAATAGCGGCTTCATGCTGTATTCGGCTGCAAATAAATGGCCATAAATATGTGACTCCACTTCCGAGCAAAAAAAAACAAAAAAAAAAACATGGCGTAGCAACATCCCTCTCTAGATTTGTGAATGATTCAGCCCAAGGTCCCGCGATTTCCTCCAAGATTTCCTCTGACACAAACGGCATCATCCGGTGGTGGAAGGTAATCTTGTTTTTACCGCTGCTGGGGTGCGTGAGACACAGAAAGACATGACGAGTTGTATGTGTGTTTTGGTAAAATGTTCCTTGAAAATCAAACTACTTCCCGTTCCTATCTGCAGCTCGTTCACATATGGTAATCCTGTTGTGTTGGGTGAATATATTCCTCTTGCTTTTTGTGCACTGAGCGCATCCGGGGTGGGGAACCATGTGCAGTGAAGGGTCGTGAGTCGTGAGCAGTTTTTCATTCTAACCAAAAAATGCACCAGGGGCCAGATGTATAAACGCTGCATATGCACAGAAACATGCATACACTATTTTCTACACAGAAATCGGTATTTATAAACAAGAACTTGCAGTTAGAATGTGTGTACCTTCCCGCATACTTCACACCATGGTACACAGACTTTTGGCTGCACGCTGGTGGAGAAGTGTTAGAAAATAACATGAAAGTGGGAATTTATGCAACATTATTATTGTAACAGCATTATTTCAATTTACTGAGTGTACTTAAAATCCAGTTTAAAGCACATGTATATGTTTTGTACAAGCCTATTTATCTATTATTTTTTTAAATTATTATATTTAGGGAGGGAGAATATGTCTATTGTACTGTGTCACACGCCCTTGGATTTATTTAGAGGCACATGTGATCAATTAATAGACGTTATGATGAGCTATAAATAGGCTGAGCCATGCATAAAGGCTGTGCGTAATGACATGCAGCAACGGCGACTTTGGCACTGTTAAGGGTCCTTGCTGTCCTTTTAGTTTCCATGTCTAAAAAAAAAAAAGAGGAGCAGCAACAGGTATTTATATGGAAATGAGCTAATTAGGGGCGTGTCAACCTCCATTTGTGGCTGATTGTGGGGTGGGCATGAGGCTTGTGCACGTGCGAAGAATTACACAAAGACTTAGATATATAAAACAGAAGCATGCGTATGCACAGCTTTATAAATCTGACGAAAAGAGTAAAAGTGGACAGCTCTAAGTCTAACTCTCTACAAACACCCCCAAACTGTGGACAAGTATCTTTGTCAGTGTTCATGCTGAAGAAGTGGGCAGTGGGCATCTCTACAAACTCCATCCCCTAACATTGTTTTATTATGTAGATTGCTAATGTAACTGTTGCATGGTAATTATGACACAACTGATACTGGATTTTTGGAGTTTATACTAACATCAGTAATGGTCAGTGAAAAGCTTTTCATAATGATGTATTGGCTGATATATTTTTTTATACATAAAAACGCCTATTTGCTGATCTGTATGAGAGGCTTGATATTATACAGTTGAACAATAAACGTAAGTATGAAGAAATACTGGACAGTAAACAGGGGAAGTGATTACACCAATGAGCATGCAGTTTTATTTTGTCATTCTGATCAAAGTCAGTGCCTCAAGGGAACTGCCGTTGTATTGTTCTTATACCTCATGTTTTACAAAGTATTTTATTAAACACATATTCATTTAAAGACAGCACTGTAAGGGTTTGTCTTACTTCGTCTTACATGTTGGCACAAAAAATTGCAAATTTACTGAAAAACTTTGAGTGAGCCAGTTTAATGTAGTCATTACCAGAGAACCAGACCATGCATTTCGTTTTCTATTATTAGGCCAAAGCACTGGTAGTCCTTTAAATGTAGGCAAAAATTGAGAAACTAAAAGGCTGCTTTTCTGAAGTAAATCTACTCATGTTTACGGTGGGTAGTTTTCAACACCATAAGATAATGCAGGATGACCACTACTCCACCTGGCTAAATCTTTGCTGAGGCGCTGGATGAAGCAATGAGCTGAAACTGAATGAAGTAGTTTCTGCAAACTTGGATCTATGCAGTTTTTCACTTTACTTAGAGCTTTCAGTCTATCAGACTTTCAGAGCATATGCTCAGATGTACAGTATGCTCTGATGGTGCGACAGACTGAAAGCTTTAAATAGAGAGAAACACTGAATTGGTCCAAGTGTGTGGAAACATTTTCCACACACTTGGGAACAATTTCTTTCACACTTGAATATGATGCAGTTCGCGTGCAAATAAGGGGGTACTTCCGCTTATGCAAGGGACGTCACTTGAGTAGGTGGTCCTTCAGTGTGTCCCAGGACACACTGAAGGACTGCCTACTTAACTGATGTGGCCATATGCGGGCCAGACCACCTCTGGATGTGGTCTTAGCAATTGGATGTCAAGATGCATCGAGGACACATTGGATGCATTCACACTTAGAGCTGTCCACATGTGACTGGATCACCCAAGACGCATGTCAGTGCCAGGTGTAAACAGGGCCTAAAGGTTTATTCTCACAGGATCAGGCACAGGAGCAAAAACGCAAGGAATTTCATTCATTTTAAATGTGATAAGTGCATTTTGGCTGCCGCAGTGCTTGGTCCAAGGGGTTCAGCAAAAAAAAAAAAAAAAAAAAAAAAAAGGTGGCGTCCGGCAAACACAACGGACAGACTGAACAGGCAAACAGACGGGCCATGTAGTGACACGCCCAAAAAACACACATATCTGCAGCACGGTGCCGCAATGCCTGATCTTGTGTGAATAAGCCCTAAGACTAGAATGGAGGAGGGGAGATAATGGGAGGGGTGTCCGCTGCTGCCTTTATAGGCAGCTGAACATGATACTGGATCAGTGGCTGTTATTCAAAACTTTTAGGGAAAGGTAATAGATAGAGGAACAGAAAAAAGAGGGGGAGCAGTCTGAGTGAACAGTTATGTCATGATATCAATTCATTCTTTGTTTTCCAACTGCCAGCTCTGATATATACCACAGGTGAGAGAGTGTCTGTGTGTGTAAGACTGTCTGTCTTAGGCCAGGTCTTTTTTGGTCTGCATTTGGCCCTTTACTCAGTTGAGGGGAAAATAGAGTGTGTCTTAGACAGGCAGACAGAAAGCGACAGGATTCCTCAAGTGCTTTGGGATTTTCCCCAATTCCCACCTTACAGGCTGAGGCACAGAGGAGAGAGAGGGAGAGAGGGAGTGAGAGGGAATAATGGGAGGGATGTAAAAGAGGTGGGCTAAATAAGTGAGGAGGGGACAAGGAGAGAGAGCGAAAGAGTCAGACTGTTGCACACAGAGTTGAAGCAGGTAGTCAGAAGGCTCTGTGCAGATCTGCTCTGCAAGTGAGTGTAGTGCGTTGATTGGATAAAGAGTGTGAGTGGCCTGTGAATGAGATTACATGCTCAATTTCAGCAATGCAAGTCCATAGATGGTCATCTCGTGAGCATCTCTCCTTTGGCTAGTGAGTATCATTTTACTAAATGCCTCCAGTCCTCCTTTTATGTGATCAGATTTTCCTGCTATTATCACAGTTTGTCGTTCTCCTGCCTCTGTGTGTGAGCTGATGAAGACAGAAAGACTCACTGTGCGAGCCCAGAGATGCAAATAGTGTGTGTAAGGGATTAACTGTCTAGTGTGATTACAGAGAGGCAGGCTCTCAGTCATGCATCGATATTTGGGATTTTTACATATTGCCATTCAGTCAAGCATGATGCACCTCCACTGGGTGGGATATGCTCATTCTGGCGTATGAAGTAAAACTGTTTCTCTGTGTGGCACTGAAAGGTTAGGCTCTTTCTTATTTAAATCAAATTTAAGCTCTGTTTTTGACAGGGAAGATCCGATGTGACCTAAGGCACTTTTACAAGTTAGTCTTTTTATTAAAGAGTACATATGATATATAAGGGATACACAGCGAGCTTGTCATTATTGCAAAATAAGCAGGCTGATTCAGGGCCCTGACATTAGGTTTTTATGAAATTGCTACTTTCAAAATACAATAATCATTTGGTTAGAAATATTGATGTAATACATTTTTCAATCAAACTAAATTAATGCAGAAACTTAACACAAAAAGTCCGTCACAGCTGTCTACAGTAACAAAGGAATAACATCTTCTACGCACAAATTGCTGGAAATTAGTTTGATTAGACAATGAAAAGAAATTGTCCAGACTTTTTAACTGCAAAGTGCTGTGGTCAAATGTGTAACAGCCGTGTGTTGTTCAGAAAGAATTTTCAATAAAGCCATATAATAAACTAGATCACACTTTGCTTGTAACAACAAGATATTCATCAGAACTGCCATCTTAGAGTAATTAAGTTTTTCAGACTTAATTTTGGTGATGACTGCTTTATTAACGAAATGTAAACACACCTGATATTCTTGGAGTGAAGACTCATTAGCGTTTCCATGCACTGCTATTAGCCCATTCACCTTAACACAATAGGTTTTCAGTGGCTGGAAAGCCACAGCCCTGAGGGAGGCACGTTATCAGCCACATTGACTCACAAGAGGCGACAGGGCTGCACTCTGCTGCGCTCCATTGTTGTGCTATTTGCGTGGCCCGGTGTGATAACGGTCACCTCCCTGATCCATAGCCGGCTTCATTCTCCCAAGTGAACAGCGGTGGGATGGCTTTCTCCTTAGTTTACCCCAACACACACACTCCCATGGCAGCACCACCCAACCTTCCTTGCATTCCTCTTGTGTTCACCTGATAAGTGTGTGTATATATGTCTGTCTGTGTCTGTCCGTGTAGATCCTTCTTCTCCCTCGGATAGCTCTCTTAACTCTCCCCTCCAGTTGCCTCTCAATGGTTGTGGCTCCAGGCGAAAACTCCTTAAGAGCAACACCCTAGGTTTCCACACCTTTGATGCTGAAGTCTAGAGGTTGGGCCTGGATGGGTGTAGTGACGCTGTTCAAAGGGGATAGGGAAAAAGCTTTGGTGTCTTCTTGACTAGTGAATGAATGAATGAGCAAATGTGAATGAATTATTGGGTACTTCACCCCCCTCAGATTCAGGCATACTGATCAAATACTTCTTAAACACTCTTCACAACATTGAAAGCCTTGCCTCCTTACAAGCAATGAACCTGTAATTTCCTGCCATCTTTCTGTTCTTTTAAACTTAAGAGATCTGCTCTGAGCCATTGTCCTAATTAGGTGCAGAGATGAAGAGAGCACTTCACTTTTTGGCTCTGCCGAGAGTATTATTAGACTCTCCAGAAATAAGACAAAGGCGTCACTCCTCCTTCAACACAAGATGTATGGCCTTCTATCAAATCTGCTCTCAGAAGCACCACTTTAAAATAACCAGTGAGATTATTTTGCAAGGCAGCTCCACGCAGGAGGAGAACATTAGCAGCAGACCGCCTGGCTGCCATCCGCCTGTTGTCACTGTCTTTGAAATGTTAGGTTGGTCACATGATTTGCGGTGAAAGGCTGGGTCAGGGGTCACGGTGACGGATGTGGGCTAGAGATTACAGGCTGGAGGGATGGCGGGGGGTGTCAGGTCAGGGAGGTCAGGCTGCCTTTCAAGTGAGCAGAGGCAGAACACAAATCAAACCCTGAACTTTTTATTGAAGCAGGTTAAAGAAGTTGTGTTTTCGCTGTCCAGTAAAATTGTTGAAACGCAAGGAAGAAATGTTTTGACTCAGAGAAGGTTTGGTGCTGGAGGTCTGACGCTCTGCTGCTTCCCTCATCTGGAAGTCAGGCCATGGAACAATGTGGGACGCCTGGTAGGGACAAACGCAGCAGAAATACAAAAGAGGAGAAGTGGAGAAAGGGCCTGGAGGAGACGGAAAGAGAAAATGGGCAGAGAAGAGAGGAGGAAAGCCACAGAGAAAAGATTGCAGGAAGTAAGCCAGGGAGGCAGTCGGCGTGGGAGGCAGGACCCGCTGTCGTGGACAGCGGTTTTTGTCCCTCCATGCAGATGGTCAAGTCCATGAATGTGCAGGAACTTGGAGGGGAGGAGGCCCACAGTGCTACAGCCATTCAGCCTGCGCCAAAGACACCGCCAGAACCTCCTCCTGAGGTTTTTATATCCACGGCCCAAATGGCGCTTGTGGTTCTGATGTCATCTCAGAGCAATTCCTTCTGCTCTTCTCTTCCCTGCTTCCTGACTCAAGACCCTGCACTCTACTTGATATTTCCCCCATCTACCTTCTATATCCTACCATTTGTTTGAACCCTGCATTAATAAAAGCCCAATTGAAATGAGCCTGATACCTCACTATATCAAGTTACTCTCCCTGGCACAATATGCACAAAGCCTGTTTTGTATAGTAAGAATACTGCTCAGAGTCATTAGGGCTGATTTTGGGGGGCCTGTGGTTGAATAGGGTTTGGTAATGGTGCAAGGCGAGAGTGGAGTTGTCATGACAAAAGCGCCCCCCTTCTCACCCATTCTCTACCCCTCTCTTTTACTCCCTCACCCCCCACCCCCCACTGCCTGTCCCTTTCCCTGGCCTGGCTGTGCCCGCGGTGTTTAAGCACTTAAGGTGACAAGGAGGGCTGTTTATCTGATTGTGCGTCGTGTCTATGTGTTTCTGAGGTTATGGGAAAACAATCAGTGGGCATGACTGGAATACATTGTGGAGACAGAGGTGTCATTAAGCAAGTGGTGGAGCGACTGAGTAGGTTGCCAGTGTGTTTTCTCTTTTTCTTCCGTCGCTAAAATATCAGCCTCCTGAGAGCTCTGTTTTGCTCTGCACCATGCAAATCCCATTGGTTAGAGAGTTCTAGGTTTAAAACAAAAACAAGTGATTTATTTTTATATGTAACTTGGAGAGGGATAAATATGCTGATAAATCCTGCTCGACAGTGGCTCAATCTCATTGCTTCCCCTCCCCTCCTTCACTCTTTTTCATCCCTTCGTTATTCCTTCCTCTCGCCAGTCTTGACTCCGACGAGCCACCCCTGCATGGGTCACGACTTCAACAACCATTCAATTTACAAAACCCTGGAATCTGACTCGCCGTTGGGCAGGCGTCCAGACAAGCCATGGCTGCTGGGGCAGACAAATCAGATTTCTCTATTGCTGCCATCGGGGGCCCCTCTGTTTTCAGTGAGAAAGTCTGACGGGGAGTCAGCTGGGGCTGGAATAGAAAGCATTTGATTCAGAATCATAAAAGCATAACCAGTCGTGGGCAGATATGTCAAACGGGTCTCTTAGAATGCAGGTCAGAGATGAAGCTGACCTCCGGGCCTGAGGAAGGAGAAAGAGGCAATGGAGGGAAGAGGGGGAGGGAGAGAGGAGAATGTGCACGTGAAATGTACACACACGCTCAGAATATGAGGGTTGGGGGTTGTCGTGGGCAGACAGGCCGTAGGGGCAGAGGCTGGTCCCCTGATGAGCGTCTTTCAGCGTGCCGGGGCAGGGTGGGAATGAGATCTGACGGGTGTGAAATGGTCCTCTCTCCCAGTGACCCAGGCCCCTGCGAGGTCCAGCTTGCCAAACACTGTCGCTTTGTCCTTCCTCAGATTCCCAAAGAGACACGGGCCTGGAACTGCCAAGCTTTGGACGCATGCATGCTGTAGGAACACTGATGGCACCGATGACACCCACTTAACCTTTTATAACCATTCCTAAATGACACAAAAGGCGAAGGAGGTTTTAGATTGGCATTCGAAGTCTGAGATGCTTGACAACTGTGGGTTGTACAAGAGAGGATAGCTTATAGCTAATAGGCTTCAGAGAAATCTGAGACGTCACTGTGGTGTCTGAAGATGAGTCAAATATGGAGCTCCTGTCTGGATTAGTCAAGCTGCTTGCTGGTATGCTATGAGCCTCGCTTGTCTCCACAGAATAGTCACC
>OMLB01029686.1:0-10894 GCA_900302555.1 Myripristis jacobus | reverse complement strand
TAGTGCCCCTTCTCATCTTTATACCACTGATAAAACACTTGACCTTCTGCCGAACCCCTCATGTTTTACTGTATTCCCCAATGACAATCTAGGAAATCCAGGTGGGGTCTGTCACTCAATGAACCATAAACTTGCAGGCTCAGTTGTGGTGGAAGCCCCACTTTCTAACACCCAGTTGTCAAAGACCAAAAACGTCACACAGCACAGAGAAACACTTGGTTACTGAAAATGATTTAAAACTAATTATGGTATATTGTTGGGCTGAAACCCAGGCCTGACTTGTTGCTGAGGTGTGTGTATGTGTGTGTGCGTACCTACGTACAGGTGGGAAGGCCAGCGAGAGAGGATGAGTAATATATTAAGTGTGAGGCTAATAAGGGGGTGATTTGACATGCTTGCAGTTTTTTTTTCCACATTTATAACTGAACTGCAAATTTCCTTTACCCCATATTATGTTGTGTATTTAGACATATTGTGGCCTTCAGTTGTGCTTGTCATATCTGGTGATTGGAGGTTAAAAAATGCTTTTATTACAATCAATAACTTAGATTTTTGCATTTTGTATATATAAGCTGTCTGCAACTGCTCAAGGAGTGATGAGTTTGTTTTTGTTTCTATGGACCTGAAGGATTTTCGGGGTCAAAGCTGCACTCAGTGTTGTAGGAATAAAAACAGCAGAGGATTTGTTTGCCATGTTGACAGTACAGCAGAGTATAAGACTCAAATATACAGTAGAATGAACATTTTCACCCCAGAATGCACAGGAACGTGTTGTTTCTAACTTAATGTAGGCTAAAACGTGATGTAACAGTAGCAGACTGTCAGAAAAGGTTCACTTTTTCAAGTGCCTCTACACATTTCAACATTTTTTGTACATATGTATTTATTTATTATGGTTTTGTTTAAAAAAAAAAAAAAAAAAAGAAGAAGAAGAAAGAAAAAGAAAAAAACATCACATATTAAACTATTGGCCTTTCTGGCATCTTTCATAGGTGCAAGGGCAAAGGGTATTTCTGTGAAAAAGATAAGTTATTTGTATAGATGTGGTATAAAAGCATCCTCAAAGCTATAATTTATTTTAATATTGCCCACCTTTTACTGTAGCTTTGATAACATCGCAGAGCCTATTGCTGTCGCCTGCTGTCAATAAGTTTAACATCAGTTGCAAATGATAATATTGTTTTTATTGTGCTCCAAGTTATCAGAGGTTCAACCCATCATCATTACCCTTGTATCCTGTATCAGCTCAAATTTCACTTCCCATAATTGCTACTACGTGTTTTGTTGAGTTGCTTTGTCATGTGATAATTTTATATTAGTGCTGCTAGTGCAACAGGCAGAGGCTGCCATTTTTGTCAGTACTGCCTTATCTGGGTCATATATAACCACTCTTTTCTTCTTTTCAAAGCTCTGTTGTATTTTGCTAATTTTACAGTCAAACATTAATTAAGGGTCTTATTCAAGTAGGTGGGCAAAGTTGTTTGCTATCCCACACCTCGAGCAGCTGTCCTGTTTGATTTCAAGATGGCAAAGTGCCAACGGTCAAATCATGTCAAGGCCGGAAAATGTTTTGTTCTGAGGTGAGATTCATTTATCAGGGATATTTTCATATTTGTCACAGTTGTTGCCACAGGACTTCAGTTTCCCGCCTACCTGATGTCTCATTGTCATGAATGAAATCACCCATTACAGAAAGTTGTACTTTGTTTTGATTGTACATCATTTGGATTGTGTCTAAATATGCAGTTACCAAATAGATTTTATACAAAATAAAAGAACTGCATTATAAATGAGGTTTTGTTATTGAGTTATGTTGTGGAACACATTGGTGACTCATGGAGAAATAAGATATTCTTGGAGGTTGTTTTTCAAGTATTTGCATTCAGAGCTTTAAACTGTATATGACATAAGCAGTGATTAATTTCAGTGATTCATAATTGAATCTATGAATCATGCGGCAGAAATGCGCTTTGATCAAGCTTTTTCTTCGTGTAAAGTGTGTCTCCTGTCAACTTAACTGACCCTAGCTGTGTATTTTGGTCAGAACCACTGAAAACTAAAGGCTCCTGCACATCCCTTGGTGTATGTGTGTGTGTGTGCTTTAAAAAAAAAAACTTGGAAACAGTGCCATCCTTTGGAAATCTCGGGGCACTGAGTCGTGCAGGAGAGACGTGGTGGTGCGCAACTGCACCGGCTCCGCTGACGCATGGGCATGCTGCTGGTGGCATTATCTGTTACATGGAAAAGACGATAGGCTTTCATGTCGCAGGGGCTGGTATGCTGGCAATGTGTGCCATTTCGTGGCAGGCCTCTCCAGCTCGCTTCCCACAGTTCTCACGAATACGCTGTAAGAAATATATGGCCTGCGGTCTAATAAAAATGTGATACTTTTATTGATCGCTCGAAGCAGTGAAACTCCATTTTCTCTTGGCAGCCCGCAGGGAGGTCACAGGTCAGGGTCAGCCGCACAGCCGCGCTGTGTGTGGAGCTGCTAGGATTTGTGTTGTGCTCAAGGACACTTCAGCAGAGCTGATGCTTACTGTCAGTGGGGGCATGAACCCAGACCCTCCAGGTCTCCCTGACCACCTGGACGACCCTGCTGGCCCCTTGGTCCGGGCTGGGACTCCCCTTTAGCCCGAAAAGTATTGATTCTCTGGGAAAAGTTCTTGAACCGCACAGCAAGGGAAGTGGGACCACAAGTGTAGCTGCCATTGCCATTGCTCTCCGGTGACAAGTGGGCCTGTTTTTACACCTTCCTTCTAAATAAGGAAGCGGGCTGTCAGACATATGACCACCGACCCAATTTGGGAGCTGCCAGAGCGCCCCGTCGTGTCCCACGGCCGCTGAACGCCACCAATAAGGTTTCTCCCCTTCCACTCCAGTGACAGTAGGCTATTCCCCTCAACTCTCCACAGACTTTGTATTTTTCCTGCTGTCAGCACCCTCTCCACCCTTGTATTATCCCAGCGGTGAAGTCAGCATGATGTCATCCAGGGATGCGATAGCCCTGGCAAGGTTGAAACAGGGTTTTTGGTGAGTGGTAGAGGCTTTATTCTTCACGGCCACCGAGAGAGAGGGAGAGAGAGTGTGTGAGAGAGGGAGAGAGAGAGGCGCAGAGGAGCTGCAAAACATGGTAATCACCACCACCAACATCACCAACATCACCACCAACATCACCATCACCATCACCTCCAGCTCTGCCGCGCACTCTCCCGTCTCCTCTCCTCCTCTGCACCGGGGCTTTCGTTTCATGCCCGAAGCCCTGATCCGCGCTCCAAAAATAACCCTCAGCCAGCATGCCGAAGGAAGCAAAACAAGAAGAGCGGTATTTTTAGGGTCATTAATTTCGACCACGTGGCCCAAAGGTAAACCGGATGGCCGTTGCGCAAAGGCTCCTCGTCAGTATGTCCTGCGAGGCCGGCACGCCGCACTGGACGCTGACCGCGGTGGTTCTCCTGGGCTTTCTGCTGGGGATCGTGTCAGCGTACCCTTTACCGAGCAGCAGGACAAATGCAACTTTACTGGAGAAAAGATGGGAGACCCTCTTCTCCCGCTCCGTACTGGGGATCTCCGGGGAGAAACCGGAGCTGAACTGGGAGAGTGACTATCTGCTGGGCATCAAAAGAGTGCGGAGGCTCTACTGCAACGTGGGCATCGGGTTTCACCTTCAGATCCTCCCCGACGGCAGGATAAACGGTGTACATAATGAAAACCAGTACAGTGAGTTATACCTCCACGGATGTAATGCAATAGACATAAAAAAGGGAGGGAGGGTCAATAAGTATGGATCTGTGATGAGCGTCTAGTCTATCCCCTCTATTAATTTGCATGATCATATGTCATCCGCCTCTGAGGGAGCATTGAATCTCTTCCACGGCAAAGACAAATCTATTAAAAACAAGTATCCATCAGTGCTGAATATGCCCCCCCTCATCCTCAAGCTCAACCATGACATGAATGTATGGACGCTTTTAGACACAACTTATTTTTACGCAGCCCCATGAGGGCGGTCCAGTGACCAATAGCCGTTCACGTCAATGCAATAATTGCCATTATTGCAATAATCGCAATGCCCTTAATTGATACGCGCATGGATGAAAATGTTGTAATGTGGGGTGAAAGATGCAGAACAAAGGCTCGGCATGCTGCGCAGCAATCTGCAAGGTTACACCCATAGACGCAGAGAAAGCACAATGCTGTAGTCACCATTATGAGATATGCCAGCTAGGATGATAGGTTATTGTTTCTGGGGGGAGAAAAAAAATCTAATCTAATAATTATTCATCCTGTCAGGTCTAATAGAGATCTCGACGGTGGAGAGAGGAGTGGTGAGCTTGTACGGAGTGAAGAGTGAGCTGTTTGTCGCAATGAACAGCCGTGGAAGGTTATACGGAACGGTAGGTAGGCTATGCACAGTATCTCATTTATTGTCCAGCAATGTTTGTTAATGGGCTCCTCAAAATAGGGCGCTCTTGCAGCATGATCGGGGCCTTTTCATTTGTCTGTCATATTTTTGGATGGGGCTCTGGCTGCAAGAGCGGCTGCCTGTTCCTGCTCTCTGTTGCGAAATCTTTATTTTAATTTATTACGAACGTCCAAGGCCGTGCGTAAAACAAAAGTGTGCTGGTGCGGGCTACGGGGCGCGCTGGCCTCTGGGTAAAATAAGATGAGGCTAGCAGATGCAGGATTTTGTCAAGGGCTCTACTGTGGTCCTATATGAGGGGGGCGGGGGGAAGCCCCCTGGCGCACCAAGACCTGTCAGCAGGGAGCACACACACACACACACACACACACAGATCAGTAGAAAATTGACACCTCCATATAAACAGCTTTTAAGTACACTTCAGAATATGTTTGCAGGTTTGGACATTGAAAAACTATATTTGTATTTGTACATGAAATTAATTCAAATACAATTGGGACACTGGAAATGCAATCCTCCCATTAATGTTTACAACATACAAATGTATCTAAATATATTTATTCCTGCACATTCACTCATGCACAAATGCATTTTTGGCCAGCTTTCTTTGAATCATATCTATAAGCATATTCTGAATATTATATGGAAGGTAATTTGTATTATTTATTTATTTATGGTGGAGGTGGAGGGTATTTTCATTTTTACATTTACACCCTGATAATGACAGCTCACTCAAGGCTCTATCTGGGGGTTCCTCGGATTGGCCACTGCGATGCAACCAGAATCCAATAGATGGCTTTAGGGTGCCACTTGGAGGTTTTATGGTTCCTCACATTGTGCAGAAACATTTAGGGTTAATTTAGAGAGAGATATCATATCCACAAAATATCCTCTATCTGTGTTTCCTGAAGGTGTCTCTGTTGGACTCTGGTACTGTTGGCCTGCTGACTGTAGCTGATATCCAGTGATATGCTAACAATTTGTATTCCTCATTGAACTCCACTTCTGCACGGCTTCAATTTCTCAGTGCGGTACAAAAATTGGAGTCCATGCTTTGTTCCCATCTATGCCAGTCATGAGTAACAATCCATGTAAATATTAAACCATCTGCTTCAGTGATACAGCATCAGCAGCTATTCACCTGTAGTATACAAACTTCCTGCACATGCCTGTAATTCTGGCGACCTGCATCCTGCTGTAATCAGAGTAAATGTATGCACTGAGCTTAGCCTTTCACATGCAATCCATCCATATAAAAATGTTGGTAGAAATGGCCATTAAATCAAGGTCATTAGGAGAATTATTAATTATAAAGGCATGCAGGTGGGTGTATGTAAATCCATGTAGACAAAAGGTGCCTTTTGGGGTCTTTGAATCAGCAGAAAGAGCTTCTAAAAGTAAAACTCGGAGCACCTCAATGCCCAACCTCAGAACAACCTGTGGGATCTTTAAAATGCTCTTTATTTGAAGTATCCTTGAAGAACCCTAAGTTTGATCAGTGAAGCAACATTGCTGTTGACCCTAAACTAGAGCAAAGACACTGAAACTCTGGTTATAACTCGATTATATTAGATTAGATTTAGATTAAAACTCACTGATCGCCTGAAATTCAAAATGACACAACAGCAAGTTAACATCAGTGTCAGGATTGCAGTACAATAAAAGGTAGTAATAGGTAGTAAAAGGAGTAATAAATAAAATAGGAATAGGAATGCATTATATCTCTTATTGCAAAGATTATCAGCAACAGTGGCTGCTGCAGTTAAATAATACTGTACAAGTTTTAAGAGCACCAGCTACTCAGGACTGAATGTTGACATAGTTAGAAACCTACAAATGCTTAAAAATATGTATTTTCACCCTCCTTGCAGGCCTGGCTTTCTTTCCCGAGTTTTTCGAGTGTTAACAGGTTTTACACTGAGAAAGTGCAGACGGCAGCCTGACTGCAGTGGTTAGCACTTCTTTGGAGGTGATCATGGCCATAAAGAGCAATTACAACTCAAATTTAGCGTCTTGTAAACCCTTGGAAATGTTTCCTTAGCTGCATAAGTAGTAGGTTTTTATTCTGGACCTTGACAGTATTTTTTTAAAAATACATCAAATAAGTCAAAATCCATGAATTCAAGTCCTCTTGAGACTTGTTTTGATTGTGTTGCTAAATTTATGTCAGCCTTAAAAAAATGGTATGATACTAAGACTCTTTGAGGCAAGGTGGATTTTTAAGGAACACGTCCAAACAAGCGAGGAAAGGAAAAAGCTCCAACTTTCTTGACCTCTTCCCGTCGTCACACAGATACACTGTGAAGGTCCAGTTTCTGACAATCCCCTTCTCACCGGCACAGCTGGCTTGGCTCTAGCATAAACAATGACAGATAAACACACGAGGGGCCGCCTGCAGCGTCCCGGCCCTCCAGGCCCCAGCAGGGTCCTCTGCGATGAGCAGAGCTGCGTTCAGCGGCCCCGGAGCCCGACACGTGCCCGCTGGTTTCCTTGTTGTAGCCAACATATTTGACAGACAGAATGTGAGTCAGTCATCATGGGTGATGAAGCGTAAGCTCGTGTAACTGAGGAGGCTGATGATCTGATAAGAGATTGAATTAGGCCACATGGCCTCGGATGGATATTATTTGCTCTGCTACTGTGCTATATAAGTCATGCCCTGTCAGCTCAGCATAGTGCAGCATTCATATTGTTCTTCATAGTGACAGATATTAAAAGATTAGACTTGTTTGGAAGGATTACATCAGATAAACTGCGATCAGTGATTCCCCTCATGGTATCTAATGCTGCGTATGTAAAATCTCCTGGTGGTTTACAAGTGGGTCTGACATCACTGGCAGTTACACAGGAAAATGTAAAAGTATTTTCAGTCACATTGTGTTATTGGCATTTATCGGTCAAGATGAGGTCAAAATTTTCCTAGTACAATGCTAACAAAAATTAATGTGTTAATTTTGACAGTGATATATGGATTCTTACTGTTATATAGTAGTACACAATCTGCACAGCTGCCTTGTCAATTTAGTGGATTATAAGGGTTATTGAATACAATTATTGAACAATACAACTTTTGATATATGCAATTCCTTATAGCAGCTGTTGATACTCTGGCAAAATGAATTCACAGGAGACGAGATGGTAATAATTCCTAAAATGTCACAGTGGTAACTCATAGCTGCCAGTTCATCTTTATGTTTGCATCGCTCTGCATTATTCAAGCTGTTTTCAAGCAGCTTTGTCATTTTTTTTTTTTTTTAACAACAAAGTGTGACACACGCCGTCTCTCCTTTGTTCTCTCCAGACAGTCTTCCATGACGAGTGCAAGTTCAAGGAGAGCTTGCTGCCAAACAACTACAACGCCTACGAGTCTTCGGTTTACAGAGGCTCCTACATAGCTCTCAGCAAGCATGGCCGTGTGAAGAGGGGCAACAAGGCCACCACTGCCATGACTGTGACGCACTTCCTACCCCGAATATGATGAGCAAAAACTGGCAATAACAAACTTATTTGCACATGTGGATTATTTCCCAGGTAACATAAATACCGTATACGTACATGCATACACAAAAAGACAACATGGACTGTAAAAGAAAGAAATACCACTATATCTGATAGTATTTATTCAATCTTTATATGTATATTTGGGTAGCTTACTTTGTATTAGAACTTATGGAGATGCCATTCTTTGCTGCTTTTATGATTTTCATCGTTTTGTTACATGAAGGGGATGGAGAGGCTTCATTAGTCCCTTCAGTTTTTATGGGTGCTTGCCATAATTGGTTGAGTCCTTGCCCTGCCACTGGATGACAGTTCATCCTCCGGAAACGAAATGGATATGTTTTATTACCTCAAAGCGCCATATCCCAAGAAGAAGAAGAAGAAGAAGAAGAAGAAAAAGAAAAAGAAAAAGAAAAAGAAAAAAAAAACACGTGTGCATGAAATTTCTACAGAGAAGAATGCCTGTTTACTGAAAACCTTTTTGTCGTCACTCATCAAGGACTCGGACATTTTCCCATCCTCCGTGTTTGATGATGATTATTATTTGTTTGTGTCACTGTAAGGGCAACTAGAGCACTTGCAAACATGGCGGTGGTTTCTCCTGCTTTGTCATGAGGTAGCGGTGCCTTGGATTCCTACTTGTGGCCCCCTTACCCTTGCATGCGAGAAACGCGCTGCTCAAGTCAGAAATAGGAATGAAACGCAAGTCATCACTCCCTCAGACACCCGCGGGGGGCTTTAGCCCAATTCCTAGAGGGCCAGAAGTATCTTCACTTTATTTTCTTTCCATAATTAGATCAATTAAGTAATTGAGACTCTGTGCTGCACAGAACCCAGTGGAGCCTCTTGGTAATATGGAAAGCTAGAATTAGAGTCAGTATCCCCCCCCCATCATGTGCAAGGGAGCTTTGACAATCCTGGCTTTTATTTATTCAGATATTGTAGCTGAACCGTCAGGCCAGATTGATGTGTGTGTGTGTGTGTGTGTGTGTGTGTTTACATTTGTGTTTTGTATGTCGCGCTTTATTCAAAAGTTTTGTTTTCCACATTGTGGGAGGTCAAAGGGGTTTTCTGTGCAGCAGCGTAGCTTTGCCCGAGACACGAATAATCTTTAAATGTCCACCATATCCAGTTAAAGGGACAGTTCAAAAGATTTTTTTCCAGCTTATCCCTCGTGCAGTGTTTCCATCCAGATAGTTTCTGTGTGATTGACTGGGAGAGATTCGGTGGGAATTATTTCTTGCCAAAAAACACTGGCAAAATGTATCCATCCACCATGAAGGAGTACAAACTCACACGGATAGATGCAGTTTGTGGATGTTCTTCCTGTGGGCTGTGCATTATGCCTGGTGTCTGTATCATTGTTTTTAGACAGAACTGTTGCTGTCAAGATTTTTCACATCTAAATTTTTTGATGGTTTGAGCTCAGCAAACAAATACCCTGGAAACCTCACCAGATCACACGCAAACTGTCCAGGGGTGGAGTGGAAAATATCTTTTATTTTATTTTGGGTATACTGTCCCTTTAAAGGAAAACTCCAATGTTTTGGGCAAAACAGCCTTTTTCCAGCTTACCCAGACTGAGATGTTTGATAGCATTTCCACCTCTGTATGTCCAGTGGTTCAGTTGCTATGGGTATCATTTTGTGTTAGCTTAGCATAATGAGTTGAAGTCTATGGGAGTCGTTAGCCTAGCTCTGTCAAAATCAAAAAATAAACTTCACAGCATCTTCTAAGCTGTCTTATTTACACAGTGTATCATGTGGCTTTGAAATGCATGTCTTGGAATTAAACAAACAAACAAACAAACAGAAGAAAAAACGAGAGGCTAATGACTCCCTTAGACTTTAAGCCTTTATGCTAAGCTAACACAAAATGCTATCCATATGAACCAAACCGCTGGACGTACAGAGGTGAAAAAGGAATCAAACATCTTGTCTCAGTCTGGGTAAGTCAGAAAAAGGGGCTATTTTGCCCAAAATGTTGAAGTATTCCTTTAAAATATCTGCTATATGCGACTTTAACCCTGGTTCAGGTGGCCTGGGTTAAATCCGCTGCATCTGGTCTTTAGACTCTGAAACCAATCAAACAGTAATGTGTTCATTTTGTTTTTGGAGCTGTGGAGAGGAAAACAGATGAGGGGAGCCGTTTGGCTTTCGCACTGATTTGATGATATTTGATGATATTTATTACCTGGCACTTACAGTCACCTCCGTCTCTGCAGCGGGTCGTGAAGCTGCAGTGGATGTCACTGATTTTTCGAGCCGCTCTGGATGTGAGGCGCTAATTCAAACTCGTGTAAATATTCCTGCTTGACTTGGGCAGAACTAAGAGCTGTTGCCCCACGCTTACTGGGATTTGTGAACAATATTTTCAGGTCACCCAGTCTGTCTGATATGTCTGATATCTGATATGTAGATGATACGGATTGTGCATATTGATACCTGATTTTTTTTTTTTTTTTTTAAATTTAAGCTATTCGTGCATTATTCAAACCGGTCATTGAGTCGTAGCATGGCTTCTTGTGAACGAAAAGAAATAGGAGCACTGTTGCAAAAAGCAATGTACCAAAGGGTTATATTAGTGATGCTCATTCAGGCTTTGTGTATGCAGCATACCATACTTGAATTCAACAACTGTTCGCTCTCCTCTTTCAAACACTGTAGTTTTCCATAGCGGAGACGAGGTTTGGGGGGGAGGAGGAGGAGGAGGAGGAAGAGGAGGTGGAAGAGGAGGGGGAGAGGAAGTCGAGGAGAGCGGAGGCGTTGCAGCGGGCTCATGTGGGGCGCTGCGTGCGGCCCCCATTGTTTGTTTAACTTGGTGAGGATGCGGGTAATGTGGAGCATCAGACAAGCTGGCCCCTTGCTCAGATTCCAGCAGTATCTTCTCCCTCCCATCTGAGCCATTTTGGTAGCAAGGTCAGAGACGTGAACCCTCTGTCCATCACGGTGGCTTTTACCTTGCCGCTGCCCC
>OMLB01029681.1:4553-20396 GCA_900302555.1 Myripristis jacobus | reverse complement strand
TTTGAGTCAAAGTTGATTGTCTGTCAGCTTGAATCAGTTGGCCCATTCTCCTCTGACCTCTAGCATCAACAAGGCATTTTCGCCCACAGGACTGCCACATACTGGATGTTTTTCCTTTTTCAGACCATTCTTTGTAAACCCTAGAAATGGTTGTGCGTGAAAATCCCAGTAACTGAGCAGATTGTGAAATACTCAGACCAGCCCGTCTGGCACCAACAACCATGCCACGCTCAAAGTTGCTTAGATCACCTTTCTTTCCCATTCTGACATTCAGTTTGGAGTTCAGGAGATTGTCTTGACCAGGACCACACCCCTAAATGCACTGAAGCAGCTGCCATGTGATTGGTTGATTAGATAATTGCATTACCGAGAAATTTAACAGGTGTTCCTAATAATCTTTTAGGTCAGTGTACATACAAAAGAGTTTTGATAAATAATCATTAGTAACGTGGATTTGATGTCCAAGCAGGTAGAGGTTGAAACTTGGATCATTTTGTTGAAAAAACAGGAAAAAACAACACTTATTTTATGTCAGAGTAACACAATACCCAAATCCAAGCTAAAAAAAAGAGTCCCATGTAATAACATTGTTTTAATATTGATATATCTATATTTAAAATTAGAACCAGTGTGAAAAAGGGGAAACAGTTTTTCTAGTTCTGGATGTGTGTCAGGTTTTTGTTGCTGTGCCTGAAGTTTGAGTGTTAGCATGTAAACAGTTAAGAAAAACTGCAAGATAGGGGGATTGTAATGGTGCTGTTTTTTTTTGTGTGTGTGTGTGTTTCTGTATGTGTGTGTAATGTGCTCACTGCCCCACTGTGTGCTTATTAAGCACATTTCTACAGCGAAGCTTCTCACGTCCACTGAATGTTAAACAGTCATACATACACGGCCACGCTGCCACGTGAGGAGGACGATCATGTACTCGGAGAATCAAACTCCCTGCAAGCTCTTCTATCGCTGTGTGTGCTTTAAAGGTCAGACTTATTTCAGCACCGATGCAACATATGCTAACATGAGAGCAGAGCTTTTGGATGATAGAGAGAGAGAGAGAGAGAGAGGAGGAAGAGACGGAGAAGAGGAAAGAGAGGTGCTGAATGTGGAGAGAGTGGGTTTCTGTGTGCTCGCTCTGTCAGCTGCTAATGTAAAGCATAACGAGAGCCTGAGGTAAACTGTGAGGCCACACAAACACACACACACACACACACACGCTCCACAATCCGCTGCACACACCAAAACCTGTAGCTGTGCATGTGCACCTCTACATGTGTTTTCTCTCACACATGCCTTAAACATGCACAATTTTTTCTTTTTCAGTCTCTTCTCTCACACACATTTTCTTACACCGCTCCCTGCAAAAAAAACCCCAAAAACACACTCCACGTTGTCCTTGTGTGTGCGGGCGTGGCTATATACGCTCCGTCTGACTCGCACAAACACACGCACACACACACACACACACACTCTTCCCCTTCCCCTCTTGTGCTGCTGACACAGTGATATGATAACCTGTGTGCAGACTTTGAGGCGCACTCTCACACACACAGCTTTATAATGGAGTGGAGTTTTATGGGAGCACTCAAAAATTTTGCCGACACAGCATTCTGGTTCACGCTACGGCAAAAAAAAAAACAAAAAAAAAACCTCTCCTGCTTCCTTCTCCTCCTTGCACCTTGCCTTCTCCCTCTCTCTCTCTCTTCCTTCTCCCTCTCTCTCCAATCATCTTTTTCTCCTTTCTATCATCCCGTTCCCACCTCTGCCTCCGTCTTCCTTTCATCCTGCCGCCCCCTGGTGCTCTTTACACATTTTCTGTCCATCACCTCTAGTTTTCCCTCCCTCTCCCTCTTTCTTCCGCACATGCTCCCTCCTCCACCCCTGTTCGCCCCTCATGGTCTCCTCTTCCAATATTTGACTTCCATCGTCTGTCATTCTTTTCTTCACGATCGTCCTCTCTCACATTGCACACCCTCCCTCCTGTATTTGCCACTAACGGTTAAAAGATTTATCTTATTGTTCTAATATCTACTTTCCAACATCTTGGTTTCCTGACTTCTGATTTTCTCCACTCTGTCCCTCAACTTCCTCCCTCTCCTCCTCTATTCGACCCTCATGGCCGCCCGTCTCACCAATGACTTCCTCCTTCTCTCCTCGACGTGTGCAGTCTGGCGCCGGTTCAGAAAATCTCGGTGAGATTAGCTGACACAGTTCATTTTTTCCCCCCTCTTCTTCTTTTTTTTTTTTTCTCTCTCGTCTGGAGAGAGTTGGGTGTGGGCGTGCAGCCTTTGCAGCATCATGGCAGATGTGTTCATCTTGTGAACCAGAAGCAGCAGCCGCGTGACACTTGATCCGACTCTTAATACGCAAACTGTTTGTAACAGCCGATAACATAATTACTGCCAATAATAATAAATAAAAATGTTTCCGTTCTTAATGTAATAAAAGCCGATGATGCAATAACTTACCAACAATGTAATAAAATTTCTGAACCAATAATGTAATAACTTTTTGCCCAGTAATGTAATAAGGTATTACATTATTTGCTAGTTATTACATTACACATAAATAATGTAATAATATACTTATTTCACTTTATTTGAGTTTTATTTATTGGCTATAAGTTTTATTTATTGGCTATATACCTATTGTTGCCTATTTCAAATACCTGCTTAAAAACCTGACCACACACACACACACACACACACTTTTGTTTGAGCTACTTGATGGTTAGACTTGCCGTTTGAGTACCAAACGAATTGTGAGCACATGTTTGCAAACACAGACAATAACTGCTTTGTCCTCGAACACAAAGACCACCACTTCTTTTCATGAGAAGTGTCATCTTTAACTTATTTAAATCGCTTTTTCAAGCAAATTGTTTCAGCCACACGACCACAGCGATGCGGCACTCCCTCTCTCTGTGTGTTTACACCGAACCTGACGCCTGACAGGTTACGTGAAAATGTATTACCAAATCAAGAGTCCTCCTCTGTTTAGAACCCCACCTATTTTAACACAGTCAGGACAAGCTCGATAGAGAGTCTAAAACCAAAGCAAATACTATCTATAGTTCACTCTTGAGGACATGGATTTTCTTTGGCAGCTCCTGTAACTCACCACTTGATGCTGCGTGACAAGTTATCCACTTATCTGACTCTGATACAGGCTTTCTTCCTTTGTCTGCGAACCTTTTTCTCTTATCAGACATGTTAAAAGGTAATTAGCTACTTAATTTAATTTAGCAGGCTAAACAGTTTATTTAGCTGACATTCATCGACATGGATTAACATTTTTTTATATATATATATTTAGAGCAAGAGGATATGCAAATTTGTGAAATCGTTCGAAAATACCCTTAGAGATCCGCGGGAGCGTCTGCGCCCTCGGCTGACATCACTGGGTTTTAGAGTCTGTAATGGGCTCAGTTAAAGCTGGAGTCAAGACACTCAACCTCAGGAATCCAGTGCTACCAAGAATGTCAAGTACGTCTCTCCAGGTTGTCGGCAAGTCCGTTAAGTATAGCTCCAAATTTAGACTCAAGTTTGATGAGGGGAAAATGACATGGGCCATTTTCAGGTGGGGCCCTTGACCTCTGACCTCCAGATCTCTGGATGAAAATGGGTTCTCCGGGCAGCCACACATCTTCCCCTTTGCAGACATGGCCACCTTACGCTAATCCCATGCAGTTTGGAGTATTGGAGTATAGAGTAATGGAGTATTTGTGCAGACTGGGGCCTAAACAGCCTTGGAGTTGCATCAGTTGAAGGCCTTAAACTTGCCTATTCCACCACAGCCAAAAAAACAAAACAAAACAAAACAGCAGCACGCCGGGTTATTGATCTCTTTGCTACAGGGACATTAAATTTTCCCTCGAGTGCCTTGAGTATCACATCGCGGGCCTCATCTGACACTGCTCCCTGTCCATGTCCCGTCCACACTCAAACGATACAGGACAGGAGAAAGATCATCGGCAGGATTCCCATTGTTCCAGATCTATAAACTACATGAAATGGAGTTAAATTACTATTATGACTGTGGTGCTGTAGTGTTAAACTCTGGTCCTCTGAGACTCGAGTACTGTGGGTTGTATTTTGATGACGATGTACGGTGAGACTTGATGATAAGAATCGCTTTTTTTTTTTTTGCATTGTGAGCAAAAACCTCCCTCTTACTGTCAACAGGAAAGCCATAAATCCTCTGATGCCCTCGGATTGTAGTTTTTGATTGTAAAGTTTCATGAGGCTGTAATTAGATCCTTGTGTCCACAATAGTCAAACCCAATTTATGCAACTCCAAGACTGTTTAGGCCCCAATATGCAAAAACACACCACTTTAGGTGAAAGTAACACATTTGGACTGCTTGGCTTGTGGCCCAAACTGCATGGGATTAGCAGAAGGTGGGCCTGTCTGCAAAGAGGAGACCCGTGGGTACCTAGAGAACCCATTTTCATTCAGATACATGGAGGTGGGAGGCTATGGGACCCCGCTGAAAACGTAGCACAAACAAAATAAATAGTCATCATTTCTAGAGAGACAGTAGGCGCGTGTGCGTGTGTGTGTGTGTGTGTGTGTGTGTGTGTGTGTGCGTGGTCATGTTTTTAAGCAGCTGTTTGAAAGAGGCAACAATAAGGGGAAGTGTCAGGAAGGGGAAGTGTGACACTTTAAGTTTTATTTATTGGCTATAAAGTTATAGAAGTATATCATTACATTATCACCTCCACTCATTACACTATTTGTTTTCTTTACCGAGCTAAATAACACCTTATTATATTATTTGCAGAAAGTTATTATGTTATTGGTTCAGAAATGTTATTACATTATCGTCTGTTATTACATTAAGAGCCAAAAAATGATTACGTTATTGGCAGTTATTATGTTATTGGCTGCTCCGCCGCTCTTACACAGGACAGGGAGGATATGCTTTTTGGTACAAATGAATTTGTGGACGTGGAGAATGAATTAATATATCACATAACTGAGCACACACCACTGTGCGTGGTGAAAAATAATATTTCCTTTAATTGTAGATTTCACCCAGGAGGATGTTAAGTTATGGAGTTTAGAGAGGATAATTATTCAGCAAAGCCATTTAGTATAAGCAGCAGGCGCTTTCTCACACTGTGACTGGTACATTCTGTTTTCCACAGGACTCCAGCTTTACATAAGTTTTAGAAAACTGATAGCACTGGTGCGGCGTTGGCTGAGTCACCCTCAAAGCCGCTGTAAAATACCTGATAAACTTATGGCTCTCGCTGCAACACAGTCGGGGTTTGCACACACACTTTCCAATTAAATTCCAAAACTTTTCCATGGCTTTTCCATAACTACATATCAAATCTGAATGTCTGTATTTCTGAATTGTAATGAGTAAAACAAAATATGTAATAGCAAGTGGGACAATAGGAAGTGGAAATGCAAAGACAAATAAAATCTGTTTCATAGCAACCACCACGTCTCTGGACTCTGATTGGCTGGGATGCTGCTGTAGGAAGACAAAAGAGCTGATTCCGAGAAAATAAAAAATACTTTTTCTCCAATTTAAGGCTCTTACTCGACTTGTCAAGATGACAATAATTAGCAAAAAATTCCATGACTAGTCGAGGGATATTTCGTTATTCCTCAAAAAATTGCCAGGCCTGGAAAGTAGAAGCCCTGAAAGCAGCGGCCCTGAATCAGAAGCCCATAGAAGCCGTGAATTAAATATTAACAGACAAACTGAAAAGTATTTTTTATGCTGGTACTAAGTATGTGTTGCTTAGCAACCTCTCTTAACTACTGTTCAAGGACTAGACAGGACTAGACTATTTGATTAAAATAAAGGATGTGCTTCCTCTTTTCGAATGCAGCTGGCGTTTTATAAAAGCAATAACTCATTGGATGCTACGCTTTATGCCTGTTCTGTTATCACTGTGATGCATGGCCTTGTGGCTCACTGCTGAACTCAACACACACATGAAAAAGGCTGTTGTGTGAGTGAGAGTGCAGACAGGGACTGTCAAACTGAGGGAGGGAGAGAGGGAAAGAGGGAAAGAGGGAGGGAGGAGAGAAACAGAAATGCGAGGCACCTTCATGACTGGCTGGGCGAAGTACTTGGCGCTCCAGTCACACAGGCCCGTCTGGAGGGTGGCGCTGATATAATTCCTGTGACCACCCGGCTCATCCCCATCCTCAGCTGCCTGGATGGACACACACACACACACACACACACACACACGCAGACACATACAAAAGTCAATTTAAAGGAGATAAAACCACAGTGAACAGACGTGCGATAACGAGGCACTTTGTGGTTGTCTTTCAGATTCGAAACATTAAAGGTTGTGGTTATTGATTGTTTCAGTCACATAAATGCCAGGTTACAAACCCGGGTTGACCTCCTGAAGGTCTTTCTCTACCTGTTCAGGTCCCTTGTCAAACATCTTGCGAGTGCGGGGGAACTGGTGCGAGTGGGGCGCCTGTCCTCCCAGTGTGGGGGTGTAGGGGGGCCTGGTGGCCGGCTGCTCCCTGGGCGGAGGCTTGGGCACCTCGTTGGTCAGGCTGGAGCTGCTGGTGCTGGGCATCGGAGGAGAGCCACTGGGGGGGCAGCAGAGAAATGGGGAAGCAAGAGGACATCAAGAATCAGACCTTAGGAGTTACAGGAAAAAGTTATTTAACTGAATATTCCACCACACTGTTGTTTAACTGAATCCTCTGTGTGTGTGTGTGTGTGTGTGTGTGTGTGTGTGTAACAGCGCCCCTCACCCAGCTTGGTGGATGTGAGTGCCCTTGCTGGTGGGGCTGGCTGGGGCCGACTGGGTGAGAGATCCAGAGTCCAGGATCCTCTGAGGCCGTGCGTTCACGGTCGCCTGGAAAGAAAGAAAGAGACGGCGGTTTAACTCCCCGTCGCTTCACTAAGTAATCCCACTGGGAACTCGCTCTTGAGGCGCAAAAAGACGGTCTTGATTCGCAAGTGCAATGGGCAGATGAAGAAGGGAGAGGGGCAGAGGACAGACAAAACTGTGACAGGAATATGATTAACAGTGACTTCTAGAGACATGCAAGGAGAATGGGGCGAAAATCAGAAGCAATGCCCCAAATCTGGATATCCCCTGCCTCTGCAACACCGCGTCCAAAGTGCAACACTTTACAAAGTTTGCCTTAATTTCCAGAACTTCATCTCATTGACTAGAGCAGCCAATATAGCCTCTTCATTGTGAGTTGTCTAATGGCCGCTCACAGGGGAGGGGTAAACTTAATAAGGACAAAAGAGGCAAAGCATCGCTGATGAATAGCAGAGCGGTTGTTTACGAAAGCCAGGTGCAGGGAAAACTCTGTGCAGCGTAAATCTAGTTAACACCAGCAAACACATTTTACTACCTGGAATTGCCTTTGATTTGATATCTATGCTAATTACAAAATTGCGCAAAGTGTCTTCTGTGTGTGTCTAAAAGGCTGAGTCAAGGAGACACAGCGAGATATTACCGGCTCAGGAGCCTCAGGGCCTCACATAAATTTCTTCATATAAAGTAGTAACTACTTTATAGGGGGGAGGTTTATGTGTGAATGTGCACACAGTCCACTGCATTGGTGAAGGTGCAGACATATCAGTTACTTTAGTTAGCTGTTGCAAGTGCGTCATTAAATACCACGAGGAGTTAAGAGCAAAGGAAAAAAGACAGTTAGAATGGAAACGGCTCTGTCACTAATCTGTGCTCCTTTGCTCCTGCAGCAAAACAATATCAATTAGATGAGACAGAAATGCCATTACCACACAAACACAATGCTGAACAAATGAGGAGTTTAAAAGATGGGCTTATACTTTTAACGTGTTAGAAGGCGAATGTATAGAAACACAGAAGTGATGGTTTGCTCGTGTGAATTCACCAGGAAGGGTGTACAGCAGCGAGGTGTGCAGACTGTGGAGGCTGCAGTGCACCACAGACACCTGACATCTATAAGAGCAAAGGTGAGCTAAACACTGTGGAGTTAATCCCTTTTTTTAATTATTTTTGTTTGAGTTTGCAAACCTCAACATTTCAACCGAACGTAAACCGGTTTGGAGCCTGGAGAGTTGTTTCCTAGCTGGAACCACAAAAAATAATAATAATAAAAAATAGCAGGACCTGAAATGAGTGTGTATTATTTGGAAAGACGGAGATGACAGAGAAACTGAAGAGCGTGCAGCGGTCTGCCAAAGAACCAGAACTCTTGCTTTCAATTTGGACATCTCCTGAATTTCATTAAAGATGAAACAGAGTACTAGAAAAAGTAGACTGTTTTGTTACTGAATAAATAAATAAATAAATGAATAAATAAATATATAAATAAAAGAGCACAGGGACTCAAAAAGGGATCTAGCAAAAGCCATGTGTCGTGTCCAAGTGTTCAGGAAAGAGAAACTGATCCCCAGAACATCAGCTTAACTTGAAACTGATCACCTTCTCACCAAATTAAATGTTCTACCTTGAAGAAGCAGCGAATGTCAAAGAATCAACTCGTTTTGCTAAATGTTGGTCTGAAGGTGGTGGCAGGACTGGCAGCTCATCAGTTATGATAAAGTAACTGGATTATGCGCCATGCTCATGGATTATTCATTAACAGTTGCTCATCATCAACATGTGGTAAACAAACATCATGCCCGCTACCTCTATTGAGCTTGCTGGAAAACATTGCATACATGCAAAACGACTGCATTAGCAGAAAATGCGGGTAATAGGTTTCCGCGGCTCATTCCACGCTCTAAAACGTCTTGTTCTCTGTCAGACCGCTTCCCCTGACTGCATAACTCATTAACCGGATGGGAAGCAAGTCAACCAAGCAAACAAATCAGCGGGTGTACACCACGCTACGGTATTAGCGAGGTCTCTGGTAGGTTACCGGCGTCAAAGCCGACGACAGCTCAGAGGAACGGAAGCGCCTTCCCGCTCTGTTTGTGCCTATTTAATTATTGAAGGTGCATCTAAAATGTTCAGCTGGTGGCGAAAGTGCCAAACACCTCCCCGGTGAACGATGATGGCCTGGAAGTGCTGAGGGGGAGATGGGTTCGGTCAAGACGGAGGGTGGGCTGAATGAGGGATGAAGGGGGAGGGTGTGTTGGCGAGTGTGAGAGAGGAGGGTTTTCTGCTGCGTCAGGCAAGGGGAACTGGAGGAAGCAAATCTGTGCGGTCATAACCTCCTAGCATGAGTAGAGTGAGTGAGGTGAACAACAGGGTAAGGCCTTGTTGCCTTTTCTTTTCTTTATGTAATCAATGCAGCAGTTTCCCAAATTGAAATGTTGACCTGTTGTCACATGTTATCAGGTGAGAGTGTCAATCCAGTTCCAAGTGTGCAGGCTTTACTCTTTGCTCCTGCGACTTACCCACTCAAACGAGAGTGAGCACAATCAAAAGACCAGGAGCACTTTCACTACGGAGTAAAGGGATTTAAAAAGATGCCTCACTTTGGCCCCAGTAGCACCCACTGAGGACTATACTGTGAGGGGCTATTAAAAATCATTTAATGCTTTTCATCATCTGAGAAGCAAGTAAATTTTAATTAGCTGCTGACCTTGTTCACTTTGTTACAAATCATTAACATTTGACATTTAAAATCCTAATTAAAAGAGCTGGATTTTAAGCTGGGCTAATGCTAACACTTATGAACTCGGGTCGAACGTTCTCTTGATTAGGCCGTCTCTGATGAGCTTTCTGGAGGAGGAAATAAAAAAAACTGGGCTGCATCTTTGGTGAGCAGCAAACTGCAATATGGCATTTCAACACATTCATTAAAAACCTGCATTGTCAGTGCCTTTTTTTTTTTTTTTTAAACTGCTGTTTGTCTCATCCTTCACAGCCACAAGACAACACAGGTAGAGCCTCGGTGATCGCTTTTCACCTGATTTTTTTTTTTTTAGTTGTGCTGGAAAATATAAATGACTGCCGTTACTACGAGCAGATGCTGCAGTGCACAGAACTCGCTTTCCCTCGGCTCAAGCGCAGTCGTGCCGGAGGTGCATCACCAAAGCCAGGGAGGAGGGCATCGGCTCATCCCTGCCAGATCCTCCTGGTTCAGCAACATTCAGCAGAAGCAATATGCACCCCTCTGAAAATGCCCTGGAGTTGAAAGGTCAAATAACACATATTTGACTTCATATGCTATTCTCAGAGTGTGGGTCTGGTCTCGCTTGAGATTAAAGCTCTGCTGCAAACAACTGCGTGTTTTTCCGTGCTGGACGGTGAGGGTGATTTGCTCGGTCGGCTATAGCTCATAAACATGCAAACAAAAATCTCAGATGGTGCAACGTTTGAGACAAAACACGCTACTCTGTAGAAAGAGGTCTGTTGCAGGCACGCAGTGTGCTACAGTCGCTGGCAGAGGGGAGGTCTACTGCGTTATGTCGTTTATCACATCCTGTTGTTTTCTGTAGGAGTCCAGCGGGGAGTGTTAATGCGGAGATACCAGTCGTCTGTACGTAACTCAGAGGACAGTTGGTGTTGGTGGTTCGAAACAGAAGAGGATGTGCCTCAGGGCTTGGTTAGAGGGTGGGCTATACTGGTTATTGCGGCTCCTTAAGTTACGGCAGCCTCTCCGCTCTGCACTGCCAAGCCTGGGGGAGTCATTGGCACTTAATTGCATTTGCACAAAAGTAATGGTCTTGTGGAGGAGGAAAATGCCAATGGGAGGGTGGGGTGTGTGTTGGAAACTGATCACTTTCTCTGCATAACCATGTGATGAAACTCTTGGATCCCTCATGCTGAAAGCAACAAACATCAAGGCACAGCACCCAAGCAACAGATTCTAAGAAATCTCCCTGTGGTCCCAGTGTGTTTGTGCGATTAACACATTCTTGGCAAGTGTGAATGTCGTACCTTGTATGCAATGCTATTGAGGACCTTCATGGCCAGATCGGACACTTCAGGGAAAGGGTCGGCGGCAAGGTGCAGCAACACTCTCCAGATCTGGGTGTAAACGCTGTTGAAGGACACGCCTGAAAAAGACAAAGAAGACACACCGCTACAGACAAAATTATCAACTGGATCCGTCGGAGATTGTGAGAACTCAGTTTGTCGAAAGATAAATCATCACATTGCTGATGAGCTGCAAGAGGCAGTGATTAGCTCGATAGTGCAGGAAAGAAAGATGATAATTTAGAGAACTCAAATAAACAACACGGGACACACGCGTGTAGACGAGTAGATATGTAAAGCCACCCACGCACGACCACCTCCATCCAAGTTCATTAGCAAAGCAGTGCTAAAAACAAAGTGTCAATGAACTGTTATCTCATTAGTATCGTGCTAACTGCCATTTTCCTCTCCTGCACCGGTTGGATCTGTTGAATCGGCAGAGGGAAAATGACCTCCCATGTCAGGTAATGTACATCATTAATCAACGTGCACACACACAATACCAGCAGCCGGCCGCACTCATCCACTGATGCTCTATGGCTGTCAAGTGTTTTCATTATCATGAATACAAATGGCCAGAGTCTCTCTTGCTGTCAGGGCCTCCTTTTGGCTCATTTGTCACCACTCTAATTCTGGGTGTTGTCTTTTAAGTGGAAGGTGACAGGTACGGCAATTTTTCCATCTCGCTGATTCCCCTCCCTCTGTTTACCATTCTTCATACTCGGTGGGTTTCTGTTCTCCCGCTCCTCCCCGCGTGCTCGTTTATTTATTTACCACCGGCAACCTCGCTCCCATCGTTTTTCCTGCCGGCGCCAAAGTTGTCACTCAAGTCGATGGATTTTACCGGCGCTTCTGAAATGCGCTTGAGACGGAGGGATGTGGCCGCTGTGATGGAAATGCGCCTTGACGTGTCACTAACATCGGTTGTTTTTGTGTTAGGAGTGACCCCCTTCTCCTCCACGCACCTCACCTTCCCTCTGTTCTCTTACCGGCTATGGCACATTGCCTCTGCAGTGAACCCAGTCTCCCTCCCTATTTGCTGGGTCTTTTCTCGTCGCACTCTGTCTCTCTCTCTCTCTCTCTCTCTCTCTCTAAACGTCCCTCGGTCTGTCGGCTTTAATCTGTCGTTTTTCTCTCCTCCCTCAGTGTCAGCTGTGCAGACACTGAGCAGTGAGAGGTATGCAGCGGTTATTACTTCTCATTTTGCGCCGATACACAGCTGTCTCTTCCCCTCTTTTCCTCTCTCTCTCTGCCTCTCCGTCCTCCTCTCCCTCTGTACTCAACGCCTTCCAGAGGGCTCCTCTCAACTTGGCCTCTGAGGAGGAGAGCTCTCTTTCCATCTCCTCCTCTTGCTCCCCCTACATCCCCACCTCTTCCCCGCTTTTCAAAGATGATACGGTGTGTGGAGCAGAGCCCTTTGGCTTTGAATCCCTCAGGGCGCTGGGGGGGAGAAGAGGGAGTGAAGACTGGCTGACCCCTCTTATCCCACACACTCCTCTCCAGAGGGCCCTAAGAGGCGTTCTATGGTGCTAATCACCACACTTCAAAGACAGGAGACCAAAGGGGGGTGATTTGGCGAGGGGAGTGGGAGAGGAAGCACGATGAATGGCAGAGACAGATGAACATGATAAAGACAGAACACTGAGGATTTTGATGAGGAGGCAGGGAGGGGTGGGGCGTTACAAAAGTGGGGAAGGGAGAATGCTATTTCTGATTTTTGGAGTTGCAGGAGCACTGGTGGAAGAGGAAGACAGTGGCACTACATGAAAGACAGTAGAAAAAAGGGCAAACAGGAGGGAGTTGACAGGGAAAAGAGAGAGAGAAAAGAGAGGGAGGACCAGAATGGACATGCAGGAGAGCCAGTGAGGGGAAAATAAAGTGCCGAGAGAGAGAAGGACAGACAAGCCAGAGAGAGAAAGTGAGCGAGAGAGTTAAAAAGGTGATTAGGCTCTAGCCTGAGGACCAGGATATGATTAGGGGTGGCTAGCCAGCTCACTAGCTGCTGCAGTAAACAGCCAGTTGATGAATGTGAAATACGGTTCCTCTCCCATTTAACTGCTGCGCTACATTACGAGTGCACACAAATTACCACCGCATCGCCTCTACACAGTCCACATGAGGGAACGTGACGGCAGATATTATTCACGGGCTGAGCGCTGCGCCAATGGCTTGTCCTGATTTGACACTCCCTCCGTTTGAAGATTTCTGCAGAGCGAAATGGAAGCTAACTATTGGATAAATGCAAGACTGCATCATTGTTTTACAGCCTCTTCAAATTCTGAAAGATGCCATAAAGCATTTTTAGAGCTGGATAGCGATTTTTGGGGTTTGAAATGGTCGAGGCATAAAAAATGCATCAGGACGTTTGAAAGCAGAGAAGAGGGGTGTTTTAAATACATTTCAGGAGGAGCTGTAAGCACTGTAAGCAGAGCGGTATATCTTCGCTGCCCTTATAATGGGAAAGTGACTCAAATCCACTGACACAATGAGAAATGAAGCCAAGCACTTACGGTGGCAAATCAGAAACGTCAAAGTGGATGCTGTGAGCGCCTGAGTTAGCTAGGATGCCTTTAAGAAACCCAGATCATTACATGTTAGCAACAGGTAACTTATTGTGAGAGGGTGAAGAAAAATATATAAATAACGAATGACTCTTGGACTTTTCTCCCTGTGTTTTATCAATTTTACATGCACGCGCAAATATATACAAATAACTGCTGTAACTCTCCAGTGAGTGTCACGCAGTTTGCAGGCAAGCAACCGTCCAACTATTTAGCATTTATGGTTTCACTTTGCTTTAAACTACTGTACAATTCACCAGGCGCTTTATACGTCTGGATTAGTTTCAGTCTGGTTTATGTGCACAGTGATAAAACATAAAAGTGATAAAACAAAGTGACAGAATATAATGATAAAGAGACAACAGAGGAGAAACAAATTATTAATTTTTACTAGCGAGATAAAAAAAGGGACACAAGGGTCTTATGGAAATCTTTTAACTTCAAACAAACAAAAGAAACACATGATTAGACAAAAAAAAAAGTGACAAAAAAAGTTGAGACTCCACTCAATCAGATGAGAGGATGTAAATGACAACACACGCGTGAGATCATCGAGCTCGACATGCATTTGCACTTCACTTCTAACTCTAAACTTGAGGCTGCCTTGTCCTTTGCTGTTGGGCTGTATCAGGCCACCGCCGCCGTCTCTTCCGTTCTCGCCCTGTTTGTTTATACATGCAGTGAAGTTCTCCACAAGTGGGACTCTCTGCAGCTGCGGCAGGGGCACAGCTCAGCGGGCGAGGGGCCAATATGCCTTTTAACCTGTTTACACGGGGACCTCATGCCAGCATTAAGGGCCCACAAGCAGCTTGAAAAGGTTTAACCAAACGATGAACGCTAAACTCAGTGGCTAAAAGGGTAATGACATCAAATGCCGCGCTGGGCTGTAGTTTTTTATTTTTTATTTTCCCCCTCGAACATTCATTTCCTCACTGTGGCGTCTCACTGCACCTGCGCCCTGACGGGGGAAAACAGCGGCGGCGATCCCACGAGCTGACGAGGCTGTGTTTACGCCAAACCCCACCATGTCCCCGTGCAGTTTGATTAATGCTGGATTAATTGAGAAATCCCAGATTAGAGCATGACCTGCTCAGTCAAAGCGGAGAGAGCAGCGCTAAAAGGAAGCATCGATGGGAACAGGACAGACAAGCCTATCACCTACGGCTACCACTGTGTGTGTGTGTGTGTGTGTGTGTGTGTGTGTACGGGTGTGTGATAGCGAATGAAAAACGTGTGCACCTGATTGAAAAAAGAAAGTGTGTATATGTGTGTGATTGAAGATTTAGAGGTTTAGTTTAGTTGTCAGAGGATTCTCAAGGCTTGGGGTTTTTCCACGATCTACACGCTTTGTCATGTATTTGAAATTTGACATGCAAGCTGATATGTTAACTAGCTAGTGAGCCTAAATTTGTGCAACCTTGTCCAGATTTTCACTAGCCCTGTACCGAGAGTCTCTCTAACCTAATATTGCGCAACCTGCAAAGGAAATAAAATAGAATAACGATTTATCACTGGAAGAAAAAAGCTCTAGATTCCAAATTTAAAGACAGATTGTTCATTTATACTTTGCAAATGGAGAACACTGCTCATCCAGCTGAGCCAATATGAACGGAGTGGGGTATACCATAAACAGGGTGGCATTCATTTGGAAACAAATCAAAGAAAACACTTTGAAAAGGATGTTTCATTATAGGAGCTGCACCTGCTTTCATGCCAAGTCAAATTTACCATTCTCAAAAGCGCTATTAACTTTTTCCATTCGATTTTCCATCTCAGCTCATTTTTCATTGTGCCTCGCTGAAACACTTCCCGGGACGTGACGGGGCATCTGGGAGCTTTGAAGTGGTTTGCAACTTGGAAAGCAAAAAAAAAAAAAAAAAAGAGGAAAAAAGAGGGGAAAAAAGAGGGGAATCCCCTGTTTCCCCTTCCCATCTCCTGTGGGACTGGGAGTGAGTTAATGGTTTCTCTGCTCGCACACAAACCGGCTGTCAGGACGCATGGCGCTGCCCGCCAATCATCCGGGTGCACGGGTAAGAAAGAGGGTCCAGGTTCAGTGTGTACCAGGAAAAGCACTTAAATCACCTCAGGTGGCTCACAGGGCTATCTCCTCACCTCTCTGCTGTTCTTTACACTTTGATCTCAACCTTTTTTTTTCCACTTTTTGAAGCTAGCAGCTTCCCCCTCTGCGCCTGCCCTCGTTTGTGAGCTTTTGCCCTCTCTAGGGGGCTGAGGTTTTTCACGCTGGTGCCATCTCTCTTTCTCCTGCTCTTCACTCATTTTGCTCCTTTTTGTGGACTGTTTGTTGGCTGGACGCTCCTACCTATTTGTCCCAGCATTATGCTGCACGGCCCTGGTTACTGATGAGGCCCTGCTGTGTTCATATGGCAGGAAGAAAAGATTCAGACTTGAAGGGCACATCC
>OMLB01029673.1:10045-22166 GCA_900302555.1 Myripristis jacobus | reverse complement strand
GATGCATTTAAGAAAAGAAAGCTACAGAGTTGTTGTTTCCGTTTGTTTCTTACACGTTTCCCCACATTATTCTTTTTACTTTTTGTCTTTGTCATCTGACTTGAGGTTACACACATGATCCATGCCCTGCACACAGGGTTAACTGCAGTAACGGTTTGTTGTGTTTAGAGAGCAAAGTTGATTGTTTTTTGTTTTTTTAACTTTCCTTTCACTTCCTGGTCTACTTCTGCTTGTCTGCACTAATATTTGCGAACTGGTTCAGATTTACCAAAAGCATTTTTTTGCTGTAAGACCTTCTTTGTTTCACAGAACTGCAGCGGAACAAAGGCTATCTCATCGGCAAGTTTCTTTTGGGCAATTTGGCCCAGGAATGATCCGAGCCTTTTCATGATAACATCAACAGGGAGGAATAAATAGTCATGGGTTTTCAGATCAGGGTAAAACAAGCAGAGAGCAATAGAAAAGGAAGCTCATTCAGAATAATTAGATGGATATGGGAAGATGTGTACGTGCAGGAAGGCTGCGTCACCAGGGCGCTTCCACAGCTGAGCTATGTGTGACCTCTGGTTAGCAAGCTGTTTGAGGCCCTGCCACCCTCCACCTCTGACCTTTGAGCCCCAGGGCTGGGGGTGCTGCTCTGGACAGGGAAGTGCTCAAATTCAAAAAGCGGATCACTCCCGTGTGCCTTCCCTCATTCCCTTTCCTCATTCCCTTTCACAGACCCGAATCACTTCTGTGACGCATTCACAACCTGCACACCAAATTCCTGCCGGTCACACAAACTGGCAGAGGGAGATACTGAGGCTTACGAGGCCTCAGGCGGGTAATACTCTGATGGAGCAGGGCTCATTATACTAATGGCGGCTCCTGTCAAGATTTGCGAGGGTTTGATTGAGGTAGGGTAAGATGTAACAGCTTGAACTAAAGAGTAGAGCGTAGATTACAACCTCACAGACATCCTGTCCCATACTGTCACGCAAGCCTTGATGACTCGAGCACATGCAAACGGTGGCCTGAGTGCACATGAAATCCAACGTACTGTATTTGACACCTATGCAGTCGGTGCTTTCGTTTTTTTTTTTCTTCCTTTTTTTAATATGCAGCGCTTGAATGTGGCAAGTAACCGTGACCCTCAGGTCTTCACCAGCGGCTTGATTACCAATGAGCTGCCTTGCCAAGCCTGCCAGCGCTGAACTCCAGCATGAGTTTTACAACCGGACACCCGGCCGTCTGTGAAGGCTGCAGACTGTCTGTGTGTCTTTGGTTAGAGATCACATTTGGACGTGCTGTATCAGTCTGTATGTTTGAACTGGGGTGGCCGTTGGTTATTCTAAGCCAGAGTAAGGGAAAGAAGAGCCAGATTGTTCTCTAGCCCACTGAGAAGACGCCCTCTAATGGTGGCTCAGTGTCATAGACATTTTCCTCCCCCCTGAAACGCTTGACTGGGCTGCAGCCATCTTAAATGACCTGAATCTCCAAACGCCTCCCCTGTTGCATCAGAAGAGCTCAGGCAGTGCTGTTTGTGTGATTCAGAGAGCCTAAAGCTGGCCTGGGGGACGCCTCTTTGCTAAGACCCTGAACCCCTCAAAGGGCTCCGTTGCACACATGAAAGGCATTAAAACAGTATTTTTGACAAAATTCTCAACACTTGATGCAACCTCTTTTCTGCGGCGTATGAGTGTTCACCGATCATCACGAGAAGCGCCTGTTTGACTCGATGGGGAAGGGTTGAGAAGCGGAGAGACGGGACAGCATGGGGACAGGGTGGCTCTTTGACTTTGAGCATGAACAGGAGAATGTAGTTCTTCGCTAGCATGCTGTTAATGATGTGTTTGTCGTTTTTAGATCTGGTATTATAAAGGTGGAGATTGTGTCCAGGGATGAGAGCTTGTACTTAACTTATCTACAACTGTTGCATTGTGAATGGGCTGAGGGTTCTCACTTTTTGGCTTCCTTTATTGTTTTGATGTAATCTTTTCTCCAAATTGAAGTGTGAACTACAATGTCTTTTTTTTGTTTGCTTTTTGTTTTTTTGTTTTCACTCATGTATGAAGTGCTATGATTATCGACCTGATGTTTTAAAATGAGAGAGTTTTTGTCATGGACGAACAAATAAATGTAACAACTGGTTATTTTCTTCATTCAAACATACATTAACCAATCGACCCAGCACACCATACCGTAATCATTTCCAACCTTTCGCCTCGTCCGGAATGTTCATCGATGGCTTTCAGCTGCTCATTGTCAACAACTGGCAGATTTGCATCAAATTCTGTATAACTGACCCTCTCACTCTGTACGGATGTTTAGGTGAATGGGATTTCATTTGTTAAACTATTGTTATTTTTATCGCCCGCCCCACCCCACTCCTTGCCCGTTCTCTGAGCTCTGATTGATGGCAGCATCACTGAGGAAATCCCGAGCTGTTCATCACAGAAAACAACAAGCACCTCAGGAAGAAAACAACCAACCAACAAGCAAAACCGTTTCCCATCCGAGTGAACCTGACCCCAGGGAAACTAACACTTCCTCAGACAGTTTCTTTTTTTTCCCCCCTCAATCTCACCTTTTGGCTTCAAAAGACTGTTTACAATCTCAACCTTGATATGCACATGTTGATATTTTGACGATCACTTGTTTTTTTTTGTTTTTTTTTCTCGTTTGTATTTTCTTTCTTTTTTTTCTTATGGTTTGTAAATCTATTTAAAACCTAAAATAAAGATCTTTATTAGATGCTGAGAGGTTTTCATTAGAGTGCAGGATGAATGGCTGTATGCATGTGTCATGAATAGCAGAGCTTGACTTTGAGAGTTTTTTTTTTTTTAAGAAGCTCTTACTCATTACTGTCTCTCCGCTCTGTGTTGTCTTTACAGACACTGACTGACTGGGAATAAATGAATGAAATGTTAAACTCAGGGCTTGCTCTGAGAGGTAAGACTCACATCCTTCCTTTTCACTTTCACTTAATGGTTTCCAAACTGTTAAGTGGTGTTTCAGTGTGAGGAAAGTGCATGATGAGATCTGTACCCAGTAGTCACCCTCAGAGAGTCAGAGGGTGGTGGCGACTTAAAGGATTTCCTGATACTTCTCTTCATGTTTCAGCTCCCGCGGGTGGGATTTGAGCAAATGGCTTTTCTAAAACGGATGTGGTTTCTTTTTCCCCTGTTTTCTGTTTCCTTGCAGAAATCTGAGGGTTGGGGAAAACTCCGGTAAGACTTTTCACTGTGTTTATGTGGTCTTGTAGTGCCTCAGCAGCTCATTTAGCCTCTTTTTGCATGTAGTAAATAGAAACTATTTCTATAGGTTCATCAGTCCAGTGTCTGCAAGCCCTTACAAAGTCTTATCAAGTCTTAAATGCTACATCAGTTAACAGTTCGGATATTATGAAACTCATAACCCACAGAACCTAATACTGTTTTTATTCCTCTCTGTGGAAAGTCTATTGCAGATTATTAACCCAGCTCACTTTAAGTTTACCTGTTGTGAAAAATCCAAGATAATTGTTTTTACTTGTCCCAGATTCTGTCATTATTAGATTTATTAAAGTCAATAACCTACCACATGCCTTACCTAAAACCTAAACTGAACTAAGTGCACGTGTCTCTGGTGATTTCTCCAAAATTTTGCCTTAGCTCATTAAAGTGTGTCGTAAAATGTCTTTAAAGCCATTACATTTAACTCTGATACCTGTGGACACCCTTATCATTTCAAGTGATATGTTCTTGGTGGTGTGTACTATGGAGTGAACAAAATTGTTTGGCTCATTAATATTTTAAAGATCAGTGTAATATAATGTATGTAACTGGATTACACAAATCAGATTACCAGTAATTGGTGCTGAATTTTTGTGGCAGGACGGACTCTCTCCTGTCTGATAGTCACTGCTCTACCTTTTTGTGAGTTCTTGTAAGCCTTGTAACGCACAAAAACCCATTGGTGTTCTGGTGACATGGAGCCTGCTTGGTTTATTTATATCATTTTCAAGGAGCAGGTCAAGAATTAATGCATTATGGTTTTGGTAACCAGAAACCATTGCTTTGCCGGTGCAGGTTCCTCACCTGCAGCCTCCTCCTGATGTGTATTGAATTACACTAATTCTCTTTTGGGCACTAATGCCTTACATGTAATGAGATTACAGGGGTCGAGTTACCAAAAATTGTATCTTCAACTGATAATATTGTGTTCTGTGTTTGAGTAATCCAATAGATTACATGACTGATGAGTTCTAAGCAGGTCATACAGATGTCATGTCAGTGGTTATCCGTCACCTGATGTAGCATTTACTCCAAGACTAGATATTATTTGGACGTTGTGTCTTTCCGTATAAATACCACACTTGGATTGACCCAAGGTTGATGAAACACTTCGGGGTGTCGGATTCTTACAGTTGAATCACTTGTTTTCTACTGGTCTATTTTTATGGAGACACCAACCTGCTGAATCACATGATGAATCACGCTTTCATCCAACAGAAATAATGGGTAAAAATACTGTGAAAACTATCAAAAAACATCCAACCGCACCTTAGGAGCACTTTTAAACTTGTGAACAGATTCTGCTTATTGGACACCACCGCACCATAAAGTAATAAAGGCTCCTGACACTGGGGGGTGAATGTTTTTTCTCCTTTAGGATTTTTTTTCATATTAATTTATTATATTTTTATGTAATTGTGTGTCCCTAGACAAATGAGCTGCAGTTAAGTTACTGTGGTACCCTTCTAATTGTTCTTTTTTTGTCATTGCTTTATTGTCACCCACATGTCCACATTCAGGGATGGTTTTAGTAACTTTTTTCACAATATTTTTCAGCCCCTTTTAATTTGCTACCATGTATTATTGTGCTCAGTTTGGTGTTTAAATGTATAAGGAAACTGCAGTCATACAGATATTCATGCTGGTTTACACTGATGCTGTTCCTGATCATATGTCTCTCTCTCTCTCACTCTCTCTCTCTCTCTCTCATCTTTTAATAGTTAATCTTATGTGCTCTTTTTGCCTTTAGGGGGCAGCAAAAGATTGCCTCCTGTCACATAGGAGGTATTTTTAAGTGGTGTGCTCAAGCCATTTTGACCAAAGTGAGACGTCACACACAAAAAAACTTAAAAGCATTAAAAAAAACACTACTATGCAGTAACATCATAAGTTAATGTTACTATATTCCAGTTCAAAGTATCTTTTCTTGTTCACATTGTCTTGTTTTTTTTGTTTTGTTTTTTTCAGCCCATGCCTCTGTGATCACTTACTACAGCCTTGCCCTCGCTGCACAGCACTGTGTTCTCCAGCCAGGGGCGCCACCACTCTCTGCTTTGACAGTATACAGCGTGTGAGACACATATTTCACTGTCATGGATATATTTGTTTTTTAAGGCCTTTGATACAGCCAAGGCCTCCTCAGCTCATTCCTGGTCACCTACTGTGACCCTCTGAGTAGAAGCAGATAGTCACAGAGGGTGTAAGTTTAATTGAGAACCAGTATCCTCCTGCATATTGCAGCTAAGTTGCCAGTTCAACTCCCATGCTGTGCTACTCCTGCACAAGTCGTATGGTTCATCCTTACCTGCTTATTTCCCCCTGGTAAACTTAATCCACACAGCGACCTTTTACTCGGTGCGGTATGGCTTCCTATGATCAGCTACATGAAAATGAAATGTTTCATTCCATGAAACACCATAATGGAAGCCTCATCTTACAAAAACGTAGGTCCATAGAGGCCAGATTCCTGGTGTTTCAGTCCAGGTTTGGATGCACTCAGGAGTGCTCTCAACAGATGAAAAGATTGCGGCGGTAATCACAGCAGTTCTCCTCGTTCTCAGCCTCTCGTCACTCCATCTACTTGTTTTTTTTGCTCTTTCCCCGGCTTCTTGCCTCAACTCCTCTAAGCTCCCAGATTATCCCATCCATTTACCCCACAGAGATGCACTGTTTTTTTGCCGCAGAGTCTTATCAAATGCCCTTCATGTTGCTGCGGCTCGTGTCTGGTTATCTGAGGTGTACACGCCAATCCAAATGTCAGCTCGGTGGACTGACCAGCGAGGCGTTCAAATGGTCCTGGCATTTGCTGGATTGCCTCTCGCTGTGGTTTCTTTCACAGTCGGGCCTCGTGAAGGAGAGCGCTCTCCTTCAACTGTGGGGTGCAGAGCAACCACTGGCACAGAGACGATTGTTAGGATCTGCGGCCGCGTCCCAGAAATATCACACTGAGTCCTTGTGGCTATGACTCTGAGTCACATGTGTTACTCGGTCCCCTGTCCAGCTGGCAGGTTACTCAGCGTCAGGCCTCCATGCGGAGGGGGTCCTGAGTCAGCGTCCTCCGCCCCGCTGCAGTGACCCGCTGCTGTGTAAATGGTGGACAGCGGTACGTCAGTTCATTACATGTACCAGTGGGACCGAGTGTGGCAGATTGGAAAGGTGATGAGACGTGAGATGGGAGGAAGACGATGAGGAGGAGAAGGAGGATGTAGTGTTGGTATGGAGGGAGGGATTGATCCATGGGTCAGGATATGAGATGTCTCCAAGGCAACAGAGATTGTCAAGAAGGTGGGAGTGGGCTGGTAGGAAGGAGAGATGGGTGGCAACAATAAAGGAAATGGGGTAAAAATGGACCCTGTGACGTGTGAGGCGTCTTTTTTCAGCTCCACCATAAGTGACTTGTGTGCTAACAGTGAATGGAGAAGAACAGGAGCCGAGGAGAAGAACGAGTGACTGAACCTGGAGACACGCCGCCCCCTGTGGAGCTTTTGTACAGCTCTGCCTTGTTCCTGTTCACTCAGACAGACAGACTCTTTTCTACTTGGTGGCCCCCAGTTTCTTCCTGTGGCCCCCTGCAGGTGTGGTGACACAGCCGACTGAAACCCCATGCGAGTGTGAATGAAGGACACAGCTGTGGATTGACTCCTTAGCTGCTTTCTCACATATAATTGCCCAACTTACCACTTACGCCGACGTTCGTCTGTCTCCCCTCAGACAGGGAACAAGAAATCTCGGCGCCATTAAATTTCAGTTCTATATCGTTCACAGGTATGACCACGGGCAATGATATGCACACACACATGCACGATCACAGACTCGTTCTCTTGGGTTTTTAATACAGTTTCCTCACATTTTCGGACAGACAGAGATGTAGAGTCCAGGCCTTAATGAGAGCAGAGCAGACACATTAACCTTTTCCCAGTCTGTAGTCTACCACTTGTCTCATACTGAAGATTTTCAGGCCGTTGTATATGGATCTCATTATTTTGTAAAGGAAGCTGTTAACACTGTGAGCCTGGAGATGTACACAGCATGGTGTGACTGCCACAATTCAAATATTCCTTCTACCTTTTTTATTTAATCAAATTTAATGCATCCCTTTTTCTTTCAGTGTTACTGATCTTTTATTTAACCAGGGAGTCTCGCTGATATCAAAGTCCTTTTTCAAGAGAACCTGGAGGAGAACATACCTTGGAAAAGGAACCACAAATCAAGAAAATATGGGATATATTAATATCAAAGATTTGGACAAAACAATTAAATTCCCCAAATGTGGTGTGTTTCACTTACAAGGTCCACTGTACCATAAACTAGCCTTGTTAAGTTAAAAATGTATGTGCAGTAAAAACTAACCAGCCCTGTGAACTGTTACAATTATTGCTGGATTCAAAAGGAAGCTTCAAAGGCAGAGCCTTTTAGATAAATGTAATACAGTGCATTCGCCTTCTTGTTGTTTGAGAAAACCAGCCTTTATTTATTTATTTATTTAGGAATCATAAAGATGACTGTATAATTTATTCTGAAACTGAATGTAAGCTCCTGCGGTACATTACAACCAGTGCTCTCAAAATACGAGGAGCAGCATAGAAATAGAAACTATCTATACCATCAAATGTCCATTGCATTTAAGTGGCCTTCGAGTGTGAGTCTGGGTGCAGTTTGCATTGCAGAATTGCTACTGCTGCTGAATTATTCCTGTGTTGACTCCTTATAAGCTCGGTTACACTGTTGCACAGGCTGCTGCATGGCTTATACAGAGTTACAAGAGTGCAGAGCCTCTCTACAGGCATTATTAGAAAGCTGTGCTCGTCTCCAGTAAATGGCTCTTTCCACAGGTTGATTACATCAGAGGATGACCCGCAGGTTGACCTCCCAGCACAAGAGAGACATGCAATTTTCTCCACTCGCAGAACCTGTATCGTAACATCTTTTACATGTCATGCTGGAGCGCTCCCGATGTGGATCTTCATCACCACAGGTGGAGCCGCAGCATGTCCGGGTTGATATTTATCGACCATATAAGAATGTCGTGGGGCAGGTTTATTTTCTTCAAAGGATCTGCTGTGTGTGTGTGTGTGTACATGTGGATGTGTGAACAGACTGGGAGGGTGTGTGAAAGCATTCATGCAGATATGGGTGTGAATTGGCTTGCCTGCCAGTGAGGTGTCTTCAAGTAAAAAGAGAGTGAAAACTCAAATTCAAGTTGAATCCGACAGCTCATTTCCTATAAAGCTCCTGTTTGTTTTGCCTACTCTGCTCCCAATCAGCTGTGTGACAAAGGGCAATGCGACCCAGAGCAATCAAACTCCTCTCAGGTTCCATCTGGATGAGGTCAGACACAGCCGCTGGTTAATAGCCTTGTTGTAAAGCTATCTTGTGAGGGCTGTTATCAGTGTAATCCATGTCCGCGTCACAGTAAGATACAGGCTGATACTGTTGCCATCGCAGGCCTTGCTACTGAGATGCTGAGGTCTGAGCCACAGGCACACGTCAAATTCCTCCTTGACATCAGTAACTCGTACTGCAGGACAAGTCACTGCACCGCTCATTACTGACTCTATATCTGCAAAAGTAGTGGCCTTTTTTTTTTTTGACTTGCTCAATCCAACACTTGACTCAAACCAAGCTATTTGCAGCATTGAAGTGCTTCACGATGCCTTTGTCCTCCTGATCAATGAAGTCAACGGGGCCCTTCCCATTTTTAGAGAGGACAAATATATTTGTTGCCATAGCAAAGTTTCCAGGGAAACCGATCAGGCGGTTTAAACCCAAAGACAGACTCACAAAAAAAGGATGCCGCAAATTAAATTAGGCTTCAGAGCCAGGTGCCTGCGCTCTTCACGGCACCATCTGCCTGCTCAGCTGCATGTTCTGTTCCTGGTCAGCTAACACACAGTCTTGTTAGAAGTTCTCACCTACAGTGACATGCTGACATGCACAAACTCCAACCTTTGGTGGACAGAGAGAGAGAGAGAGACAAAAAAAAAAAACCCTGTTTGGCTGTTAGAATGAGTTTTGAAGCGGCCTGATGGACCAAGTGTCATGTTTCTCTGAGGAGGGCCGTTTTTTAATGATGCTCCTGCTCAGCTCTTGTTCCAGTCCTACACAAGTAGCACTCTAATTAGACGGTGAAGGCTTGACAAGGGTGGAGGGGGGGCTGTAAAGGTCAACATGAATGGCATGCTGTTGGGAAGATTAAGCAAGGCATCCAGAACAGTGTACACATATACAATACTGATCTAACAGTTTTAGACTGGAAAAGGAAAAAAATAATGAGTCGCCCTGACTGCAGCAGTGTGAAGTGAATACAAGACAAGCACAACCAGCTCGTGAACAGACAGAGAATCAGGGCAAACCAGAGAGCTGATCGAGGATTAAACGCACCATGGCAGTTCGACATTTTAAACCCACCTGTAAGATTTTTCCCCCAACCTCTTGATATGCAACCACTGTGATTCTGACTGGCCCTGCTTTGAAACGCGACAACACAGCATTTTATCTTATTGGTCAGCTGCAGCCATCGCCGCGGGGAGAGCGTATAAAAAGCACAAACAAGCGCTCCACGTCTCCAAATCCATCCGAGGGCGCAGAGAGAGACGCGCCGCGCAGCGGAGTGGCAGAGGAAACACCTGTTAACCGCGGAGAAAGCAGAGAGTGTCCTCTTTTTTTAAAAAAAAAAAATCGCTGTAAGTACATCACATTAATTCAGCAAACAGGAGCAGGGTTTTATCTAAAGAGTTCATGACGACGTTTAATTTAGGAAGCAAAGGGACTGGTGCGCACGGCACGAAGCCGCGACGCACCTGTTGAGCCGAATCGCTTTTGTCTTTTTACGAAATAACTTTTAATATATTTTTTCGTCAACTTTTTTGTGCCCCATTTCTATGTTTTGAAGTCTCTATTTCTTTATGCCTCTGCGCTCTGAACCATTGGCAAACCAACTCATTTTAGATCATATTTAGGATGTCGATATGATTACAATTACAATTTGGCCAAATTATGTTGAGAAAGAATATTTTCTGATATAGTCTAACACTTTTTGTACACCTTTTTGAAACGTAAGTGTGAGATAATAAACCATCAGAGAACAAAGTGTACGTGCAGGCAAAATGTGCTCGGTTAAATCAAGAAACAGTTACCACAAGTACTTTAAGCCAGTGACTAAACGATTGTTGAAGTTTTTTCTCTGTAAAACCGAGCAATAAACATCACACAGCTCCTAAACCATGGAGCTGTGTTATGAGACAGTCTGTTGACGCACTGACGGACGGGCTGTGTTGTGCGGAGATGTACAGACTATACAGCTGCTGCCAGCCAGTGTATCCTCACTGTGGAAGCGCTGCTGTGAATATTTTAACTGCATTGTGGCTGATTGTGGATAATTTATGTTTGTTTAGAGAGTTCACTTCATTGCTCACTGAGACTTATTGGAAACACCCCCCTCCCTCCTCTCCCTAAAATTAGTTGCTAATTGTATTTGAAGTAAGCCACCAGTTGTTTCAGTGCTGTATGGATTATGTTTTTATCTTTTACCGGAGGTTTAGACCATAATCTCTCAGATCTAGTAACAATTATTATTTCTGAATTGTGGTGGCAGTTATCTCCACTTTATTCAATATCTCTTTAAATGCTTGAGGATCTGTTTCCCTATCAAGACTGTAATGCATTAATAATAAGAGTTATTTTTGTCACTCTAGTGGCCTCCGGTCATATAAATCTTCCCCTGTTTGTTATTAATTGCAGATAACCCCTGACTGCACCTCCCCTTTACCCACACATCCCACTTGGTCACGTCCAGTGGGACCATGTGGGTTCTGGATAAGATCCGTGGGTCGGTGGAGACCAACGTGCTGCGACAGGGGGAGAACGGAGACAAAAAAGGCAGCGCGCCAGCCTACAGCAACGTCCTCACACCCGACAAAATCCCAGACTTCTTCATCCCTCCCAAGCTTGTCAGCTGCCCCCCAGAGCCCGAGATCCCCGATGTAAAGGCCAAAGAAGGACTGCGAGTCTCCGCTTCCGAGCAAACCATCAGCAGCGGGAAGAAGATCAGCAGCCCTCGCAGCCCCCGGCTGGTGGCCAAGCTTGCCGGGGACACCAAGAACCTGCTGCGAGCGGCAAACCGCCACATCATACAGATAGAGAGCGCGGACGATGTGGTGGCCGGGGACACCAACGCAGACCCCCAGTCGCAGACGGCCATGTCCCTGCCTTACGTTGCCAAGACACAAACCTCCTACGGCTTTGCCACTCTGAAGGAAAGCCCTCACACCCGCCGCAAAGAGTCCCTGTTCCACTGCGACCTCACCAGCCCCATGACCTCCCCAAACATCCAGAGGAAGACGCAAGGGAAGAGCGGAGGCAGCGAAGGGGGGAGCCACTTGAATCCAGCTGACTTCAACACCTCTCACATCAACCCCTACCGTTATTTCAGTGGCGGGGAGAGTGACACCTGCTCCTCAGCCGAGTCCTCACCATTCAGCTCGCCTCTGCTCTCCAGATCCGCCTCCCTGCTCAAGATCTTCACCCATGAGACGCAGGCCAAGGTGGTGAAGGCCAAGAGGACGTTTGCGCGCCACAGCTCCCTGTCCACCGACGAGTGCAGCTCAGCCGAGCCCAGCCCCAACATCCAGCGGCGGCTCCACACTCCTACCCTCCACGGCGGTGCAGCCGCTTCAGACCAAGGACTGCATCGAGAGCACACCATCAGCCTGCACAAAGGCGGCACGGTGAGGATCAGTGCCAACTACGATGCCGGCACCGCCCGCCTGCGCATCCGCATCCTGGCTGCGGAGAATCTTTACGACAAGCTCGTCGACATCAAGAGCATCAACTGCTGCGTGTCCGTCTACCTGAACCCGGGCAAGCTG
>OMLB01029670.1:0-11380 GCA_900302555.1 Myripristis jacobus | reverse complement strand
ATATATGAAAACTTAAAAAAATGTCAAACAGATTTAACAAAAATTGAATCAATATTCTTTCCAGCGATTTCTAGGGGTGGACTGGCTAAAAGAGTAGAATTATAAATCAACAATTGAAAAAATGTTTTTAAAAAAATGAATTACATGCTTCCAAATTAACACAAAAAGATATATTAAAGAATATTTGAACTTCGACTCCATCACTAGTAAAATTCATTCTCTTCGGAGTAAAGTGTATCCTTAAAATATACCCGACAATTGCCGATTATGACAACTACACATGATAATGATGACACATGTACAGTTTCTTCTGCATACACAGAAAGTGTTGAGGGAGTAAATTTGTAATCAAGCTGAAAATATTTTTTACTATAATTACTTTTCACTTCAATTTAACAAACAGATACAGCTCGATAAAGAACACGTGTATAACTCAAGTGTTGTAAACTGCGACAAAGCCTGACCTAAAACAAGCAGAGTGCAGTGTCTCACCTATGACTGACGGGTCTGAATCTGCGTCTTGACTTAGATCTGAGACTGCAGGCACATTATCCAGAGGGGATGTGGCAACAGTGCTGTTTTAAAAAAAAAAACAACAGCCATAGACTGTCCTAGGACATTTTTGTCTCTTATGGCCAATGCTAGAGTAATGAGTTTCATCATCCACTTCAAGTATTGCATCAAGGAAACATCTGAGTTTCAGTCAGATCAAACGGCCTTAAAATCAGAAATCGCAGTGAGGCTATTATCACACATTTGTGTTGGTCAGTCCATTGGAAAAACAGGAATATGTCACTCCAAAGAGAGAGCAGTGGGACTCTGATGAGGAACATGACAGGATCTGTCTCAGTGATAAGAAAAAAAAAAAAAAAGCCAACTAATGTGCTCTGTGGATGTACGCTGCCTATTCTTGGCTCTATTTGTGGTTGAACCATTACATTTTTGTGTAACCAGATGCTCACTGAAAAATCAAGGATACAGAAAATCCATTTTAAGAAACAGTGACATGCAATACTCAACTTAAATTAAGTGTTTTTATTAAAAATGAAAACTTTTTTTTTCTTTTTTTAAAAGATTTGAAATTCAAACTCAACTCACTCAGTTACATATAGCAGTTAGGAATTTAGACCCAATCCAATCCATATCATTACTGAAAATGTGTATGATGTGAGTGCATGATTTTGATCTAAATATTTTAATCTATGTGCTCAATTGTTGAATCATCTCATTATGAAAATGAAACAATATTTAGGCCCAAACATAACGCAGAGTAGGAATGCTCACTACATCACAACAAACATGAACATGAACTTGATCTTTCAAATATTTAAATATGTGGGCTAAATCAGAGTAAGAGCACTGCATTTCAAGTGCAATACTGACCTGTAGCCTCTGGGTAGAAAAGAAATCAGCCCAACAAAATGCGGACTTCAAATTAGAGGAAGTGTATGAAATGTCCAGGTATAATTCTGAGCTTTCATTTTGAAGACAACACTGATTAACAGACCGAGTTATCACTACCTTTACTAAAAACACTGGTATTGGTATCGCTTTCAGAACATTGGTATTGACTTGTTATCTGAGTATCGATTCTGACATCCCTGGTCCAGACTTTGAGTTTATGCCAAGATAAAGTTCATTTGGAGAGCTGAGGTGTCGGAGAACATGGTCTCCATCATCTCGTGGGATCCACAGTCTGAAACCCACATCTGTGCCATTCAATATGACAGACAACAACTGGGCTCCAATCACATTACAGTGGCCTCCAATCACATTAGAGCACGCCGCGGTGGGGCGGGATTTAGGGATCTATTCTGGTAAAGGTCGAGAGCGGCGGACTGTGCCAGCGTTAACCCAATGTTATGGGACAGTTAGAGCTGGAATCTGTTCTCGCTGCATATTAGGGCCTCTGCAAAGCCTACGATCGCAAGTGAAGACATCATTTGCCGACCCTCATCAGGGGATCTTGTTTATTGTCTATTTGCGGCACAAGCACCAAGTCAGTGGAGATGCATATGATCTTATTATGTATCTAGACATATTGCACCTGGGCCGGGAGGCTGAAACACAGAGGTAAAGACATTAGGCCTCATCTGGTGACCCAAACATTCTCTAACAACTGGACCTGCGCAGCACTCCCACCTACCATCTATTCTTATATCACCTCTCTTACAACAGGGAGCGATATCACATTACAAACAAAGAGCCGCCCATGCTTGATAGCTGTGGGAAATACAGGAAGAAAGGGATTGATGGATTGATGGATGGAACAGTCGAGTGATGGATGGAGGGATGGAAGAGCTGGGACTGAGCTCCATATTTAAGTCACTGTTATACTGACATTAAAACATTTTGTATTCCTTTGTAGCGGGCTTTGGACTGAGCCGGGACTGGGGAGCTGGGAAAAGCCAAGATTTGTTTGAGTGTGCTTGTGTGTGTGTGTGTGTGTGTGTACAGGATGATTCATCACTTACCCTTTTTTGTCTGCCTTGTCCTTACTCTTGTCCTTGTCTCTGTTTTTGTCTCGGTCTCGCCTGTCTCTCTCCCTCTCTCTGTCCCGGTCGCGGGCCTTGCGCCGACTCCGGTCTCGCTCTCTGCTGCAGCTCCGCCGGCGACTGTGACTGCGAGTCCTGCTGCGAGACCGCCGGTGGCGAGAATAAGACCTGAAAGACACAAAGAGCAAGGACACTTCAGATTACAGCTGGTAATCCACTGAATATACAAAAAAAACTCTATTCATCATTGTCTCAAGACTGAGACACTGGTAGTTGTTCTGTCTATTAAAGAAAAAAAAAGACACTGTCAGATACTCTTACAATGCTATGTGTTTTTTTTTTTTTGCTTCTCTCAAACCATCTTGTTTACTTCACTTAGTGATTTCCTACATGTCCCAGAATTCCTTTTGACAACCCCCGGAGAAGAACTTTTTCCATACAGCCGTTGGTTACATGTGTAGGTGGAGAAAGAGATTGAGAATAACGATAGCAATAGCAACAGTAAAAGCAAGAGAGCAAGTTTTTCCAGTAAAGAAAAAGTGAGAGCAGTGCCCTTTTCTGAAAAACGCATGTCATGTCAGCTGCATTGCATTTTGGTCTATTGAGGCTACTACAAGTGCAGAAACGAGTATCTCTTCCTCTTCCACAGTGGATTTCTCCCTGTATGATTGTTGAATGTCAGCAAAATGGCGAGTCTCACTAAGAAGTACTTAATCTTTGTTTCTGAGGTGCTAACACCAAGACCTGATGCTTACTGACTGTTGATACCTTTAAGTTTTCAAAGTTTTCAAAGTTTTGTTGTTGTTTTTTCAATTTTTGCTACATATATCTTGACGTGACATCAAGTCATCTGTTTGGCAAATTATGCACAGAGTTTAAAAAAAAAAACACCGAGAACTTTAAAGTACAATTCTTCCTTTAATATGCACATCACAGACAAAGTATTGTTAATACTTGACATGCATTTCCTCTCTAATCACTCTTCTGTTCAATGTATCTCCAACAAAAAAACAATAAAATATATAAGTGGGAACTATCTACTCTCTTAAAGGGAAAATTAAAATAGTCAAGGTCTTACAATTAGAATCCACCCTAAAAAGGATAAAAAAGGATTAAATCCCTTTTATCTTGTGCAGCAGGGTATAAAAATGAGTTTTCGACACTCGGGGCAAAACACAGGGCAGAGAGACTCGTGGTAATGTCATCAAGAGCCAAATCTCCCCAAAAACAAAAAACAGGAGACCCACTTTGGGGACATTACAAGACACTGTAGGTCTCGGCCACATTTTCTGATTCATAATTAACACTACACGACAGTACACTACAGTAAACGAGAAAAAAATCCCAGATGGATGGAACATTCTTTGAACCTGATAATTCATTTATTGGAAAGTCATATACGCAATGACACACACAAACACACACACACAGAGAGGCTGGAAATGGAGCCAATTAGAGGCAGGCTCAGAGAAAGACCTGTCCTCAGTATTGATCCTGACACTGGCCCTCTGTCGCAAAGAGATTTACACTGGGAGATTTACACCGTTACTTATGACACACACACGCACGCACACACACACACACATGAACACACAAACATGCACCAGAGGAAACAGAACTGAAAATGGGGCTCGTTCCTCAATAATGGTCATACACACAGAAAGGCACCAATTTACAAAACAAAACGTCACACATGCCTCTATTCATTCGAGAAGACCTTTTTATCTAGGTGTATTGCTGGAGTGTGTGTGCATGCACGTGCTCGGTGTGCGCGTGCACGTCTGCGGGTGAGTGCGGGAGAGGGCAGTGATGTGAAAGCCCAGTAGAAATCGGCAGCTGAGATGCCGTTATTTTCCATCATCTATCATTTTATTGATTTGTCTATAAAAACAGTCAAACCTGCTGTCCACGAGCTTTATTGCTTTCCCCCCTTTATTAGTTTGCAGTTTGGGACATCCAGAGCTGTCTCCCTCCCGACAGAAAACTAATCATTTTCTTCAGACGCCTGTCACCATCCTAACACACAACACTCTGACAACTGTTGGAATCAATTAGGCCGGGGCTGTCCTGATCACTGGAGAGCACGCCGAGCTATTTCTAGGCTTCCAGTCCAACACAGCATTCTTCTGGAGAATAAAAGAAAACAGTTACTACCTGAAGTTAATCAATTTTCCCATAAACACAGAACACTCTATCCTCAGAGAACATATTCTGTTTCATAAGCAAAGGTCTTGGAATGAATCATATCTTTAACACATCGCTATAGCTTTAGCTCATAAGGCACTTTCCTTTCAAATCCAGGGATCATTACGTAAGAATAAATGTCAGGCTGGGTTTTATATTATTTTTATATTATGAAATGTGAGCTCTGAAATCTCAGTCCCAAGTTGGTTTGACAATTGGATTACCAATGGCATTTCCAGTCTTGTTTTAGCCGGCATAAATGCAGATATAATGCTACAGTTATCTGAGCTGCTATAGCGGTCCTTTGTTTTTGTCCTCATAAGATTTCCCACAGTAGAGCCGGTGTTATGGCATTCTGCAGAAGAGATTCAAAACCGGCTGCCCTGGAGTGATTATCACAAATTATTATTATGAAACTTCTGACTCAGAGGTAGAGGTGAAAGCAGTCATGAGCCACAGGACATTTGAAGTTGTATGTTTAATACGGTGTTTACTGAGGTTGCGATTACTCTGGTCAAAGAAATACAGCTAATGGGAAAAAAGGAGAAGAAAAACATTGGCATTTTTGGGGTTTGGAGTCTCCAGGCGAGATAATCCATCAATGGCCAAAACAGACCTTGGAATGAGTGAATCTATGTGTCGACAATGCCTGCGTATGTTTGTAATCAACAGTACATGAGGGGGAAATACAAGGGAGTTGCAGTGTTCCAGGCCTTAGTCTTATATTTCCAGCCAAGCAAACTGTAGCCAGGAGCAGCAGATGCAATAAACACACAATCTCTCTTTCTTTCTCTCTCTCTGTCCATCTCTCTCTCTCTCTCTCTCTCTCTCTCTGTGTGTCCATCTCACTCTCTCCCTCTCTCTCTCTCGCTCTCTCTCTCTCTGAAGGCAAAGAAAACAGCACACTTCTGGGGTGTGCGGCAAATTAAATTTACTGTAGTTAATAGAGTGAGCCTATGCTGCTAAATGTCAATTTCCTGACCAAGTCCTTCCCCTTGGAGAATGATTAGCTAATTTGAGGCTGGGGATAAATGGGCTAATGCAGGACACACACAGATAAACAGCCACAGTTGGACCACATGCCAAGCCCTTCCCCTGCTTTACATTTTATTGGCCTTATTATCTCCAGGGAAAATGGGTCCCCCTATGGCCTAAACATATTTTCATTTCTATTAAAAGGCCCTTGCTGGTTGTCCCCCCAACACACACCCTTGCACACACTCTTTCCCCCCCCGCCTCAACCTCCTTCCTCCGTTTCTCCCTCCTTTCGCCATCCAATCCATTAAATCGGAGCTCTGCAATTGGCTGGGACCATTTTCCTGGTGAATTATCAATAGAGTAATTATGCTGCATGTTGGGAGCTGGGCTGAAGCTTATCGCCGCTGACCCCCCAGTGCGCACCAGGATATGATCCCTCACCACGGCCCATTGGGGTAATTATGTGGCCGGGTGTGAAGCTGGATGGTGTGTTACCCTTATCAGTCTGTATTCTATTTCTGCTAAACATGGTTTTCATTGAAAATTGGACATTAATGGCAGCTACGCGATACCACTAGTGTCGGATACAGGTGAACGTCTCAAATGGCATCCAACCATGGTTAAATCATTATTCATGGTGCGGAGGCTGGGGATTGGGCTGGGCTACTCCTCCCTGCAGCCTACAGAAAAACACATAAACATATACACACACACACACAAAATCTCACACACAGTCCTGTCATCCTCCCTGTTCCATCAATTTCCCCCCATTCCCCCTATTCAAGCAGCAATGATAGACATTTACATTGTTTCCTCATCCCCCAAACCACCTTTGTTTGGAAAACTAAACAACATACATGTCCACATTTTTATTTGGCCCAGTGGCAGAAAACATAACAACACAGCAGCAAAGTGAAGTTCTAGGTGACGGATTCACCAGGTTGTCTGTCCATTAGTCCGGTGTGGCCCAGCTGTGATTAATGGCTATGTAACTTTAACCCGATCACATTTCAGTAGATGCTGGCGACACTGACCTCTGTCTGACCAGTGTCTGTCTCACACACTAAAAACCCTAAAAGCGAAAAAGGGATTCTCATCAGACTACGGCTAGGTCCAATGCATCCATTTTTTCCCCGACTGGGCCGCCAAGGTGTCTAAATTTGAGAACACGGCTTTGGTGTTGTAGTGTGGAGGGGAAAATGGGGCTTTCTGAAAACAACTGACGTTGGATTGTCATGTTCTGGGTCGTACTCTTTCATCAAGCTCGCACATGTCATGTGCATCGTCATGCTTTAAGCACTTTGAGGCGTTTCAATGTGGAGGGCAGATGGCAAATGATCTTAAAATGCTCTGAAAATTATAGTCTGATGTAGTGTGGATGAATCAAACCAAATTTACCCGGCTTACTGGGAACAGGGCCTAAGACTGGACCTGTTCATAGAGTTGTACTATTATGTCTAGAATGATTATCCCAATTATTTGACTACACAGTGCAATCATGATGAATTAGGATAATTAGGCTTGAGGTTTTGAGGAGCATTATAGTTGTACTTTTGTTATCTTGTACCACCAATGATCAGTTTCATCTACAGCAAGTCTTCTAAATGCATTGCTGTAATTTTGTCATTACTCTAATATTTAATGTGATTTTTAATTGTAACTAAAATCACAAAATGATATATAATATTACTTGTGCACCACCGGTTGGACTGGACCCAAAGAGTGCTATGATTCTAATTTAAACAAATGATGAGAGTCAAAACATCTGGCCACAAGTGTTTTTGCAACAGTCTGAAAGTCAGTGGTGAAGGGTGCGATCAAAATTGCTAAAACAGTGAAATGTGAAAGGGTGTCAGGGTTTTCCTTTCCCATCAAACCTTTCTTGCGAGGCAGAAAAAGTTCAAAGTCTTTTTCTCAACATCTAAGGCACGATCTTATTTATAAATGTGAGGTATTTACTCTTTACAATGGGTTTCAACAGCCACCTTCACCAAACTTACCCAACTGGTAGCATTACAACCAAAGTCTACGTAAAGTACCAGGAAAACCCTAGATATGAGCACTCTCCATCCACACACGCATGCACACAGATGAGCACACACCAAGACACACACACACACAGACGGCTCAGCACTACAAAAAAGCTTGCCAGTCGACATTTCCAAGCAATAGACAGATTGAAAAAGAAACGGTCCTATTGAAAGTGAGAAGATCCATATTTGAAGAACTTCATTAATGCGCTGTTCCCCGCCGAGTTCGTTCCAGAGACAGAGCACACAGCAGCAGCTCCACGTTCAAGTTAAAAGTCGCTTTCCCTTTTTTTCTGCCATTTCAATGTATCTAAAAGCACCTTGAGTGAGCAATGTGCATTTCCTGCTGCCAAAAGACGTGGAAAACAGCTGTTCCTGCCCAACGCTGCCTGCCGAATGGAATGCAAATATGTTAACCATCCAGAATTTATTACTTTTGAGTGCTCTTCAAACGCAACGGCAGACACAAGTTTAATTTATGATATTCCTCTAATTATGAGAGCTGTTGAAATCATTTCCCAAGCTGCTTCCTCCTTCCAAGCAGCCACATTATCTGTTCCCTCGGTTCATGGCGCGTGCACGCACACACACACGCAAACACATACACCATGCACACCCACACACAGAAGCACAAATATATATACACACACTAAATAACACACACATACACACACAAATCACTGCAAAGTAGTTGATTGCTAGCACAATTAACACAGCAAAGACCGAGCATGAAAGATTTCCAGAAATGTTTTTTCCTCCGTCCCCCTCTGCTTCATAAAAGTAATGTTTAGATTTGTCATAATCTTCGGTTTGCTTTTAATTTAGCAGTCGTCAACACAAACGTCTGCAATGCCCTGCTTTGCTGTGAAACAGAAATGAGACCCCATGTAGGCCACCCACTCACCCACACACATACACACAAACACACACACACACACACACACACACAGATACAGCCAGAAGCCACAAGGTCAAGTCATTTAGCAGAGTTCAAAGGCCTTCAAAGACGCCTCAGATCTATATGAACCTATGACGGCCAGCCGACGATGAGGAAAATGAGAACTTTCTGCAGCATGATGCAGTTTACATGAGCGTGTGTGTGTGTGTGTGTGTGCACGCATCTTTGCATGCACATGTGTTGATTAGCTAGAGTCTTCATTGGCACATATGCCAAGTGTCACTCAGCCTCCTCACCGCAATCCTAAACTTGGCCGTCTGGTGAGCGCCCGCGCCCTTTGACCCCGGTGCAGCCGCAGCTCGACATGACGCCCATTAGCAGCTGGAGCTGAGGGGGGCCCCGGCCCAGTCGCTCAGCCCAGATCCAAACACAAGGTCAAGTGGAGGTCACGCTCAGACTAGGTGCTAACTTGCCAACTCGCTCGCAGCCACTCATGCAATTGAACCCCGCTTTTTCTCCATGCTTCCATCCATCACAGCCCGGAACAATTAGTTACCCCGAGTTAGGAGAGAGTTGTTTTGGTTGTCATTGCCTCCATCTGTAAGGGGGTAAAAAGCAGGAGGAGGGACTGAGGAGAAGGAGGAGGAGGAGGAAGAGGAGAGGAAGTGCAGACTAAGAGACAGAAGGTGAGGGAGAGTAGGAGGCAGGGAGGGATATGGAAGGAGAAGTTGGAAATAGAAAGAAAGAAGGTTATAAAAGTTGGAGGAGCAGGGCTACAAGAAAAGGAGGGTGAGGGTAAAAAAGAAGAGAGAAAAAGATTGGGGCTTACAGAGAGGAGAGAGCAGACAGCCGTGCTTCGCATCAAGCTGGCTCCAATTAGCAGGTGTGCTCTCAGACGCTCTCTCTCGCTCTCTCTGGTCATGGAAGATGTTTTTTTCTGCCTTTTATACGCATGTATTTATGAAGTGGTAGGAGATCTGAGGGCCCTTACCATAACAGGCTTTTATTGTTTAAATGTGGACTGCTCGGCCCCGTGTGCTTAAGTGATTTAGGAACCTCACAACTCTGGTATAAGAAAAATCATAAATGCTGAGACAAACCATGTGGGTGGACTGTAAAAGGCACAGAGGAATGGGCCGACAAAAAGCAGACACACATTCCACTACTAAAGGGAAACTACACTTAATTAAACACCCAAGACACAACTGAAATATCGCCCTGGTTATAAAAAAAAAAAAAAAAAACAGCACTATTAGTTTCCCCCTGTGGTGGAGTAACATAAAGTTGTCTTCTGATAGAACAGAGGGTTGTCTCATAAAGAAGTTTCTAAAAATCATTTTTTTATGAACTGCTGTCAAGAAGAACAAGGAGAGAGGGAGAAAGAGAGAGGGAGACAGACAGACAGAGATCAAGAAATGGAGAGAAAGAGAAAACACTCCACCCTCCAAGACAAAAAAAATCCTCTCCTCTCAGATACATCTGTCGCTTCTCATAGCATGCGTGTCCCACGTACAGAATTAGATGTAGCCCGTATAGACGGCAGATTTTACCGCTGATCAACCTTAGTTAGCGGGTAGAGGGATTTTTATTTTTTGTCAGCTCACAGCAGCACTGCAACGCAGACCTGTAAGGCTGGAGAGGATCAGAGAGGATCCTGTTTCTAAAACAGCGGGCACAGAAACCCACAGACACAACACCCTTCCCTTTCCATCCTCCTAAAAACCCTACATCGAACAGGATGCATATTATGGGTTTTCAAACTTTTTCACTGTCTGTATCCCTGAGTCGGTTTTCTTCACGGACCACCGTTTGAAATGGTTTTGCCCTAGCGACCTAAATAGCAAAAGATAATTTGGTTTGTGTCAAGTAGTACATTTTTAGGGAGTCATACTTACACTGACAAACAGATTCAAAGAGGTGAGATTAGAGCAAAATGTGAACATAATGATCCAAATGTATGTTTTGAATTGTGAAAATGTCTAGTGAATTAAATTATAGTGAAATTAAACAATCTCTATTTGCTGAGGATGCCTTGGTGGACCCCTGAGAGTCCTCAAACCCCACTTTGAAAACCACTCTTCTATATATATATGTCTTACGCACACACACACACGCACGCACCACATTTTCCGCTCTGACAACATCTAAAACTTCCTGTCTATTATTGCTACAGGAAATGATTGCTGATACAGCCAGGTTAAATATTTTACTTTATTTACATATTTATTCATGCATTCATTTATTTATTTGTAGATCAATTTTATTTACTTGTGAATATATCAATGAATGCATTTGTTTATTCATTTATGTATATATCTTGCATTGTCTTCACTTTCCTTCACTCTTTGGGAGGAATCATCTAAGCTAAAAATATTCAAGCCAATCAATCATAATATTGATTTAATTTGCCGTGCACTGCTGACAGTTGGGAGGCGGCATTCAAATGATGCCACATGTTACACGGATGGCATAAATGGCAGCCGTTCATTACACATCTGCAGTACCACATGAGAGGCAGGGCACACACTTTGTTATCCCCCAGTTTGTGAGTGTCAATATCCCATTGAGTTTACAAAGTGATTTGGCAAACGTCCACTGCGACAAAACCGATGACTGCATTTAAAATAATTACATTTTTCTCGCTTTGATTCGAGTCCAACATAACGATGTTGGGCTCTTTGTTCAACCAATCACACAACAGTTGGCCACGTATCCTTTTGTGCGATCCATCTATCTCCACTTCCTCCTCATGTCCGCAACTCTGCCAAGACCCGAATGGATAGACAGAGCAAAAA
>OMLB01029667.1:24776-40466 GCA_900302555.1 Myripristis jacobus | reverse complement strand
ACGATTCCAGACAGAGTTTACGGTTATGGCTGTTTTCTGATTAACTAATTACACACACACACACACACACACCTTTTCCGTCCCCTATAGTGCAGTCTTGTCATCTCATCCTATCACCAAGTAAAAACAAGGTTAGGATGCAGAACTGGTCCCATGTAAACCCCCTCCGAATGAATTTGCACCTACATTTCCGATGCTAAGACCAATTTCTGGCAGAAAGTAAATGACAGGAGGGAAAACAAGTGTCAAACAGAGTAAATCTCATGCAACATCTCGGTTGTGATGTACTGCTTGTAGTGTAAGACCACTGCAGTGCAGTTTATATCCCAGCATGCAATAACATATCCAGATGATCAGTATGACGTGCAACCAGCACCAAATGCTGAATAATTTAATGCATTTGACTATTCACTGCAAACTATTAAACCTAGAAACGATTAAAAGGGGATCATCATCCACTGTGCAAGCTCTGCACAGGATCCAAAAGCATAGGCTACTGAGCATCCAAATTCCCACTTATTTTGTTAGGACTGCTGTCAGGACTGCTATAATAAGTGATGTGCGGCGGCAGCAGAGGGAGCTGAGCACAGCCTGTGGGTTGCCGGCTTATTGGACAGCAAAGATGTGGGCGGATTTGCGCTGACGTCGCCCACGCCGGGGATTAACTTGTTTTCATGTCGCCATATCTGTCACATTTTGCCTCAACAGCCTGAATAATTGTGGCTTCTCAATAGAGAGCACTTGTTGGTATTTTTACAGCCTCATCCCACCGAAGCCTTAAAAAAGAGGTTTGTGTGCGTGTGTGTGAGAGTGTGCGTGTGTGTATGTGTATGTGTGTGTGTGCTGCACAGGAGACCCTCTGCGATCCTAGGAGACCATGGATGCCACAGAGGTGCGCAGTGCAATGTGAGTGCAGGAATGAGGAGAGGAGCGCACGTCGCACTATGAGGTTACTCTGTTGACGAGCCGTCAGAGAAATGGGGGCCGACGCCAGCAAAAGTAGGAAGGTGAGTGAGATTCCTGGTTGCTAAGGTGTGACGCACATAGGGGGATTCCCTGTTTCCATGGCGATTCGTTGCCTGGAACAGTCAGGCAGAAGACCCACCGGTGGAAGTCCATCCTGAGCAATATTGGGCTCAGAGCAGTGCATCGTATTAAAAACAAAATAACGAGCATGAGCACACTCAGTTGTAGTTTTTGTTATGATTGTTTCAAGCGTCAGGGTGTCAAACGTGACATAGTCTTTTAATTTGAAGGAAAATTCTAGGGCTTCCGGCTTTACTCTTGATTATTCTGGTTGTCTCAACTGTGTTAAACCTCCACGTATGAAATGTTAATTAGTCTGCACACACAAATTAAAAAATGACCAGCTTTAAGGTTGAACCAAATTAAATTCTGGCAGTGTCCAGGCTCTTGTGAGGTGAAGAGTCAGTGAACATGGTAACTTCTGCAGGGTGAGGATGTGTCTCTGTATTGGGCTCAGATGATAATAACATCTTGCATGGCTGAATACACTCATCTTGTGCCATAACACAGTGAATCTGCTGTGCAGCCCAGAGGGGGGTTGTGTGACCAAGTGACAGCAGAATGGATGTAGGCCATGCATGTGCCTTTTCTCCTGTTAACTTTGCCTTTGCAAGTTTGCATGCAGGTCAAAGTCGATTAATCATGGTTGAAAAGGGGTTTAAAGGAATCTTTTGCCTTTTTAAACCTGCATTCGTCCAGGGAAGGTTGACCGAGCATGCAGTTATTCAGCACTGACCTGCGTGATATCATGCACTTATCTCGGACTCTTATTTTGTAATAGCTGGTGGTTTTGCTCAAGGTCATCTAAGTGGCAATTGCTACAGCAGGTGATGTGTTATTCTCTGGGGACTAGGATTATGCGGACATCTCTATAGCTCTAGGCTACTGGCACTTTGGCCCCAGGGCTCCTCCGCAGAATGCAGCGTTTTTCCATGATGAGCACTGACTTGGAGGATTATTCTAATTATGTACCATAGCTCAGATACATAGGAAAAGATTCTGTTGTCCCAGTGTCAATAAACTCATGCAATACAGCAAGGTGTAATATTACAGTCATAATACGTGACCAGTTCCATCTACACATAAATCACTAATTTTAATTGATTAGCTCTTTTTGCACTTGTACTTTTTTGAGTATTTTTTAAAGTCAATAACTTTATTTTTACTTGCAGCAGCAGCTTGATGAAAAAACTGCAGATGGTTGATGGAAGTGATGACCATTTAGACTCAGCTCGCAAAAATGTGGAATAAGTGTCGGAAAAAAGGGAAAAATAGTGGTTAGTTGGCCTGATGATGAGAACCATGTGGACTCATCCATCAAATTATGCGCTTAATCCACATTTGTCATTTGAGTCTCCAGAGTCCTCACTTCAATCATCCCTTGGCTGTTTTGCAGAATGCACCTTTAAAAGAATCCAGTTTAAACTGTTTACTTTTATCTTTTTATGACTAGATGGAAAAGAGCTCAGCTAACAGCTACTTTTCATGTTTGCTGAAGTAGATTTTTAAAGCAGTACTTCTCCTTCTACTTACATAAAACATCAGCCAAGTAACAGTACTTGTAGTTGTGTAGCATTTTGTAATACTCTTTCCAACGCTGACTATTTGAGATATTTCCTTATAGCCATAGATTTAAATAATGGCATAAAGTCAACTCTCAAAATCATGAAGATGACAGAAGAGTGATTAGCTTTTTGTGTCTTTGAGAAAAGATAAAATCCACCTTAACACATTGCCAGTAGCTGTGGAAAGGAGCCACTTGTAATGCTCTCTGTATTTCTGGGCCAGTTTTTGTATTTTTCTGTGGTGCATTTCTTATTCCTGCAAATAACTGAGCCAAACAATCTGACATCAGGTTAAAATGTTTCCATTACAGCTACAATGACAGGCAATTGAAGACATTATGATGCTGACGTTCAGGTTTGGTGTCTGTTCCTCAGACGAAAAACAGCACAGGCTTATTATATATACTCCAATTTGCACCAGTTTTCAACAATCATACAAAGCATAATGTATTATGAAAGAGGCAGAGATGGCAATATCTCCCCCAGCAGCAGCCTCAATAGACCATGATGCAATGAGGCCACAAGACGTGTTGAGCAAGGGACAGAGGTCATACATGGAAAATGCAGGAAATCACTAAGGCAGCATGTAGATGATACAGGTTAAAGGAAGCAAACATTACAAATCTGCTCACAGTATCTGGCGCTGGATTTCAGCAGCAGACTGTGTTTACACTGGGCAGGTATAAGTGTATGCATTTGTGAAGCAGGGTGTTGCTGGAAATAGCAAATTTGCCCAGTCAACTTTCCCTGGATAAATAAAGGTAAAAATAAATATTTAAGAAAGTCCTTTGTCCCACATGGCTTCAGCTTGACCTGTTGATTTGTGAGTTATTCGGGTTTCTGCTCACCATGAATTCCCAGGAGGTCAGGTTGGATGAGAACGTGATTTTAATCCCAGGTTAGGCACATCCGTATTGATACAGGGGCCTCTATGGAAATGGTTCCACCAGGGTGTCCAATTATAGGAGTCCAAAGTCAAGAGGGGCAATCAAAGACGGGTTGTATTATCAGTCCTTGGATTGGCCACTTGGGTAGTCAGTTTGAAACTGGAAAGATGTCCTCGACTGTCTTCAAATTTAGCTCACAAGGCTACCTTTTTTTGTCTTGCCTTGAAGTGTTTAAGCTCACAAATCACAATCCTTCTCACAGCAGTTACCACAAATAACTTTTCAAAAAACAGGTGAAAAATATTTTCCCAGGGGACATGTCTATAAAGTGATGTAATTCCATGAAGCAATGAACAGGTTTTTGTTACATCTACAACATCATCCATAAAACGGTCTGACCTAATTCTCCACCACAATCGAAGGTAAGGGAAGGGACTATGGCTCGGGTATGGGCAGTATGATGCATTTTTACAATGGTATACAACATTTAGTAAATGAAACTGATAGGCCTACCACTGATCCACCAATAGGCCAAAAAGTCCCCAAGCTTTAAGCAGCAGTTTCTCAGACACCACATATCACGCATGCAACTAACTAACTAAATGAATAAGTAAATAAAAAATTCTGTTACATTCATGGTGACTTGCACTAGCACTTGTGAGGGATGTCATGGTCACTGTTGACTTGTCATAGATCTCCTCCTATCTGACTTTCTTTACTCAGTCTTGGTCATCTCTGTCCCCTCTCTCCCCGACAGAGGCCTACTGCCGGGCAGGACAATGAGCACTGCTCATCTGGATGGCGTGGGTTCCTCTCCAGTGTGGGTCTGTCTATCCCAGCAGGCCTCTGTCGCCTGGCCCCCCCTGCTCTGCGTCTGGGGCAGCGTCGAATGCTCCAGGGTAAGCCCCCTGACATCCCAGAGCACGTCTTGAGGTTGGCGGGAGTCGGTCCAGAGAAGCTGAGAGCAGAGTGGAGTCTACCAGCCTTCATTACCATGTTTCTGCCTGAGTTCCCCCACAGAGCTGTGCCTGGACACGAACACTTTCAGGTAGGCCTCCACTCAATTCCAACATAACCCGCCGTCACTGACTTGTGTGTTATGCTCTCTTCTATCCCATCCATATCTTTTCATCTGGTTTCTATCTGATGATGTTGCTTGATCACTCTCTCTCTCTCTCTCTTTTTCTGTCTCCATTTTCCTCACAGGTGCTGGGTTACATCGCTAAGGGTTCATTTGGACCCATCCTGAAAGTGAAGGATAAGGCCAAACAGAAAACATACGCTGTCAAAGTGAGTTCTTCACCTGCGTTTAACTTTTTAATTGTGTGATTATAGCCATGATGAATAAGCAGTTTACTAATTCACTAATCCACTGGTGGAAGCAAATAGGCTGTCAGAGGCTGACAAATGTGACAAATACTAGCTTCATTTAAAGTAATGATAATCTGTCCAACTGTACGTCTGTTTTGGTACATTGAGATGAGGCATGAGCAGCATGTATAGAGGGGTCTGTCCTTGTGTCTTTTAATATCCAAAGTAATAAGATTATAGTGCCAAAATTAAAAAAAAAAAACAAAAAAAAAAACAGCACTATGTTAGTGTCAAAGTCTGCATGGAGCTCTCTGCAGGACCGCCTGTGGGGCTCAAGATCTCCATTGTGTGTGTTTGTGTTTGCCTGCAGGTTATACCTAAGTCAGAGATACTGAGACTTGGTGTCTTGGAGCAGTCTAAAGAAGAAGTTATAGTTCAGGTGAGTACTGAAACCATGAAGACAGCATTCCTTGAAAGTCCTTGAAGGTTTGTGGACTATATGAAAATATATCATGGCCTTAAACATTTCTGAATATTAATAGATGGCTTTGGAAATTACACTTTGTTAGTAAAATACTGTGCCAGTTACCTTGAGCACTCTTGACTTATGTCCAAGAATCAGCACTGGTGAAAACCTCAGGAAATATTTGTGTTGTTATTTGTGATTCATGCTATGTCTTGAGTAAAAAAAATGCCAGTTTTAAAACCTTTATTTCACCAAACAAAATATTGAAAGAGTGAAAAACAGAAAATGATAATTATTTTGTATTGTATGTGTCTGCTATATATGTCTATATTTGTGTCTATAATCATTAACTTGGTCAAATGAAAACAACATCTCACAACATGCAGAGCTGAAAACGTGAGCCACAGTTGGCCTCATCTCATAGATGGTACGCTCTTCACTCAGTGGGACTAGATTTAAAATAAACTTTACTCAGTTCATGGGTAAAGTGATCTTTCAGAAAAAAAGTTACACTGGTGGAGTGTAGAGAGTAGATTGCAGGTCAGAATGGAGCTATTTCAGGTTGACCTATGACCTTTGCCCACAGCGTCAGGTCCGTCACCCATTTGTCCATGACCTCCAGGACTGCTGGCAGACACAGCGCCACCTCTACATTAGTGAGTCACCGAGAGAACAGTGACCCAGTCCAACCCAGACCCACTGTCCAAAACCCTCACTCTACCTTTCTCACCTGAACACCCACAGCAGTCTATAAAAAAACATGCAAACCTTGACATTACGCCAATATGGACAGACAGGGAACCGATATGTTCTCTCAGAGCATCTTGTCAAGTCTTTTCATTTTGGGTGGATGGCCTGAACATCACCTAGAAACGTCACCAGCCCTTGCACTCCTGCACCTCCCCTGTCCTCCCTACAAGTGCTTTGCTAGCAGTGTAGTTCCTATAGTCGCTCTGCCCCCCCGCTCCTCTCCTCCAAGGCATTTACCCTTTTTTCCTACACAAGCACTGACTCAGAAAATGTGACCCAGTTTGTTCCCCACCCCCTGTGAGCAGAGAGCGTGTTAGCCTGAGGACCAGATGTTGAGTGCTGCTGCAGCTCATGTGTCACATCCAAAGGAGATGACTCTCCTTGCTTATTGAGCGAATTAGCACTAAATAACATTTTGGAATTATAACCCTATTTATTTGGCCTCTGTATAGTGAATAGCATTAATACATTTTCAAATTAAGTTCTGCATCCACCTTTAGGGGCAGAAAATAGTTGTTGCACTTCTTTCTTATGCCTTTTCCCCCCCAAAAATGTTCAGGTTCTTGAACTGGTTTGGTTCAAAGGTGCAAACTAAGGAACTGGACCACATTTTGACTAGTTTTTGCATTGCATCACAACAGAAGCAAATACTCTGGCAGCACATGACCTTGGTGCCACGGTGACCTCGCCTGGCTGCTGTCACCTGCAGCACAGAGCCCGATCCATCATACTTGTTGGAATAATTAGCCTACATAATCTGAGCATGGTAGAGTTCAGACTGAGAATAATAATCTCTAAATTGTGCCACTACCGCAGCCAGAGCGCTGACTCTGTCCCGGAGAAACAAGCGGGATGTGATGGGAAAAGCACAGCTGCTGCCCATAGAAAGGCATATGTAACATGTTTTTATTTGCAGATGTGTGCACAAGTGTGAGGGAATCTCTGTTTAGTGATGCAAAAAACAATTTCATCCACTGTTTTAACCACAAAGTTTCTTTGTAGTCTTTTCTTTTAGAATAATATATACACTCTCAGTCCACAGTGGACTTGTTAAGCCTTCTGCTTGCAAAACACAGGCCAGCTTTATGTTGCTCCCATTTGGTCTCAGAGGAAAACAGCTTTACACTGTCCTCACCTCCAGATCACACCCCTTCCCTCCTTGTCTCACCACTGTGTGCATCACATCTCTTTGACCCCCAGTGCGCCTCACCCACCTAATTACATCAGTGACCTGTCTAAATGCTGTCTCTGCTCTCACAGTGTGTGACTACTGCAGCACAGGAGACCTGTACACATACTGGGTGATGATTGGTCAGTTCACTGAAGACACAGTGAGAGTGTTTGCGGCGGAGCTGGGATGTGCCCTCGGTGAGTGGCATAAACACAAACATATGACAAAGTCTGGCGGCTCTCCTGATGTGTCTAGAACTTTTTCAAGAAATAGGAATGTCTCTACAAGAAAGCTTCCATGTTTAATGTCTAATAATGAGTGATTATAAAAACAGATCCAATTAAAATCATTTGAGATGGAGCTCTCTTTCCCTGAATTCCTTCAGGGAAAGAGAGCTGCTATGTTTTTTATGTGTGAGTGGGTTGGGAGGGTGATGAGTTTCATATGCTGCATGGTTCTGGTTCACGTCTATATTTGTGTTTATGATTTTGTGTTTTTCCACAGGCTTTCTCCATGATTTTGGGATTATCCACAGAGATGTAAAGGTAAGTGACAGAGGAAAACCAGAGTTTTGTACCACAATGAGATACGAAACATTTCTGATAGTACACAATGGAATGACATCTAATATCAGTACTTAAAAGACTAGTTAAAAGTAAAAAGTTAAAAGACTGTAGGTAAGATACATCTTTATTGGGTCTTTAGATATTTTCTAATACACAATGTTAATTATTGTATATTGTCAGTCCACTGATTCATTCTTGTATTTAACTCATTAACATCATCCATGTAAAGCACATTTTTTTGTTGAGATTTATCAAAACAGTCAAAAAAGCATGCAGCATGCGTTAATGTTAATGGTTATTTGTTTTGTTTTGTTTTGTTTTTGTTTTTAAAATGTTCAGTCTTGTGGGTGTAATCAAGGAGCTAAAAAATTAAGCATTTAGAATTACCTTTTAGCCATCATCATTTATTCTAACTTAAAGTAAAAAAAGACATTTTAAACTATGTCATTATTTTGTTTTGTTTTGTTTTTCTATTTACTAATTAACTTTTTCTAAAGTTACATTAGTATGTTAGTCAAGTTTAGTTTAAGTTACATGTGTGTGTCATATGTGTGAGTCTTTCTGACCTTTCTTTTTTTGTAGATGGAGAATATCCTGCTGACAGACAACGGTAAATGAATATCTTATAAAGTCTTATACTCAGTGTACTCACTAGAGGGCAGCATCAGCTCTGGTTCCCAGTACAGAACATTCCAGAGAACATCCTGTTACCGAGCGCAGCTGTCAGTCAATACGCTCAGCGCGACTAAGTCTGATTGTCACGAGAGAGAGGGAATGTGCTTTGTATCCACTTGCACACAAAAACACAAAAACAAGCTTAGATTATAATGTTAATGGTATATTTATGCACATTTTATTTATTTATTCCTCAGTATGAATAATCTTTTCACCACTTACCACTGTTTAATAAGGAAGTATTTGATCATGGGTACATTAAATGGATGCATGTCATGCACACATAATAATATGGAGGATATGCTCTGCTGCAGGACACCTCCGTTTAGCTGACTTTGGTCTGTCCCGCCGTCTGGAGCGAGGAGGACGGGCCTTCACCATTTGTGGCACCATCCAGTACATGGGTGAGAACAGACTGCAGCATCCACAGAAATATATTCATTCTCTGAATCCATCTCTGTAGCTAATCTTGTCTGTTTTCTGTTAAGCAGCAAGCTGCAGAGGCCTGGATAGATTAAGATTTACTCTGTATATATTTAAATTCGCTGCAGATAATGTCTTTTAAACTCAGTTTTAAGGATATATGGATATACTGTATAAAAATACAGTACATGCATAATCCAGTGATGTGATCATGCTCTGCAGCCCCAGAGGTGCTGAGTGGCGGACCCTACAACCACGCAGCTGATTGGTGGTCTCTGGGAATTCTGCTTTTCTCATTGGTTACTGGGAAGGTGAGTCCTGGTGGCGTGTGGCATCATGTGTTACTGTACATGTCGATGTGCACAACGTGGCCCATGGGCTCAGTCGCTTTTTATGAACATGAACAAATGATATCTTTTACTTATTCTGAGGCATAATTCAATTTGAATGTTACGAAAGATGATTTTATAAAAATGCAAGAGGTGATAAAATGGTCCGATCGAAGGGTATTTGCAGGTCCTTAACATGCTGAAAAAATTCCTGAAATGCCTACACATTATGCCTTAAAAACTCATAAAATGTCTTAAATCCAGTTATTAGAGGCTTTATTTTACCTCTTTTCCACTCTTAGATTAATCCAGACCAGGGGTTTGTAGTACATTGTGCATCTTATCTGCTTCATTAAACACAGCTGGGTTTGATGATCCTTAACAATTAATATCCTGTTGTTCTTATTCTCTCCATTTTCACAACTTCCATGTAATGTGTTCAGTCAGAAACAGGCTGTTTTTTGGGGCACCACAGTAGCTCAGTGGGTAGGATGTGTACCATGTACCGTTAGGACTGAGGCCTTGTCACAGCAGCCCAGACTGAATTCTGGCCTGGGCCCTTTTCTGCATTTCATTTCCTCTTACATTATTTAGCCTACATTATTATGCCTACATTAAAAGTCTTAAGTTTGGTTTACTGAAACTCGAAGATAATCTGAATTGCTTCTCTTCATGTGCCCCCGTCTCTCCTCAGTTCCCTGTGCCTCCAGAAGCAGACCACTGCAGCATGCTGAGGAAAGTAAGGTGTTTTCCCTATGAAATGCCCCTCAACTTCAGCCCCCCACTGGCCTTGCTAATCACTGAGGTACATGCACAGTATATGCATTTGGTGAAACAATATTGCTGCAAAATATTACAAGCTACTTTTCCGACTATCATATGGTATATAGCACTGAGCGCCAGCTGCTGGGCTCGTTGTATTGACCCACACACACATTTCTTTCCAGTTATTGTGCAAGACTCCGAGCCGCAGACTGAGAACCCTCGATCGCTTCAAACGCCAAACCTTTTTCCATGGAACTACTTTCGACCTTACCCTGCTTCAGCGCCAGCCTGTGCAGGTCAATGGATGTCTCCCTGTAGTCAAATCAAGTTATTCCTTTACCAAGTTCAAACATTGGCTACTTTATTATTTTTTTTAAATACTACACAATATGCAAGCAGACTAAAGTGATTTGTCTTCATTTTTGCTATGCAGGTGATACTGGAGCTGAGAGAGAGACCTGACCGATCAGCCAAAGCACGACGTGGACTCACTTTGTCCCTGCAGCCTCTAAAGGGCTTCGATTACGACTCGCTGCTCAGCCCCCCTGCCACACCGGACACACAGCTGGACGCTGACACACACACGCACCCTGCTGCACCCCTGCCTGGCCCGGCACGGCTACAGCAGTTTGCTCAGGAAAAAAGTCTTCACAGAGAGGTGTTTGTGTGACAGGCTGAGATTACAGTTTCAGCTACACACATATTAAGGGTTATACATAATATCACTGCATACTTATTCACCCTTACACACAGGTGTGGTGCGCCTTGTGAAATGTATTGTTTGGTGAAAGCCAAGCCAAAACGACTGATGACACTTAAACTGGATCAATTCCCCACTTTCCCTTTCCCCTCATTTTTAGGAGCTTGATGTATTAGTTATTGTGCTGTCTTGTACTTTTTTTTTTTTTTTTTTTTAAATCTTGTTAAATCTTGTTTGCCTTCCTCCAGTGAGCACATATTCACATCTATTCAAGCCTATGTACGCAACAATTGTGCAGGAAGGATCACGCTATTTTATTGAACCACTTTCCTTGTTTCAGTGGCAGAACAAACAGACGGTTGCTCCATCAGTACGTTGTGCAGCACCACTATCAGATTCAACCCACAAAGGAAAGTCATATGAACAGTTGCAGACATTGTACAGCGTTCCTTTTCTTCCTACAAATGACTTGCCAGTCAAGTCTCAGATATTTTGGTATAAATTTAACAAAAACCCGATGACAGAGTTGAGCCGTTGGGATTCCAAGCTGCTATCTTTGCTGACATATTGCATGACTCATGTTTATATGCAGTATGTTTTGGCAGCAGTAGGAGGAAGAGGAGTGACCCCTTGCTTCTGTTTCCCATGTTAATACGCTGTGATCTTTACTCTCACATACATCTTAGCCTATATTTTGTTCCTTTCTTTATGCCATGATAAGGATTACTCCCAGAGGTGACCCGTGCTGCCTAACTTGTAGTTGCATAAAACTTCTCTTACTGTCCTGTAAATGTCATCCAAGCATCACAGTATCAGATTAAGATGTTTATGCCTTCAACAACTGGTAGTTTTTGCATTTTTCCGTCAGTCACAACCTGGGACTCAGGGGAGCACTCGCTGGTTTTCCCAAGTCAGCCTTGTATTTCATTCCAACATAACACCCAGATGACTAAGCAGATGCATCCAGGAGCTGAATGAACAACACTATTGTTTACCTACAGAGCAAACATTTTGATTGATACAGGGCTTTTTTATTATTGTCAAAGGCTGCCATGTTCTCCAGCCAGTGTTCACACCTTTTTACACTTGCCTGATCACCAGATTATATTATGATTTTGTAAATGATTGCCCTAATGCATATCCAGAATGCCTCACGTATATATATATGATCCTGAGCTTGTTTTTTTTGTCACAAAAATGCTTGTTTATAATACATTCCGATTTGTAAGATTTATATGACTCTTTTGGATGCAACTTTGTGTTACAAACTGTTGAAATTCAAGTCTAATGTTGCATTGTTAGACAGATGCTTTATTCTGTATTTTTCTAAGTACCTTTAGCACAGAAGAAACATTAAACTCTGACTGCAAAACTCTCTTCTGTTTGATGTTTTGTCTGTGAGAGGTGGAAGGAATATTGAAATATGTTGGCTTTAAAATCACTTGCACGATTAGTCTGTATAATCAGTTATTGAACAGGAATTCATCTTTGCTTGGCCTTTCATGAAAGCTTACATCTTGTCTTCAGCAACAAGGACATCTTTAGTTGGTTAAGCTGCTGTATGATGCAGGATTATGCACTGCTATATCCACCTGTGGGCTCCGTCGTGGTTTTATTTCAAGAGGAAAACTACAGCTGAGTTCAAGCCCCAGATATTTTCCCACTCTGAAATCCCAAACTGTTTGTCTTGGAAAATCTTATTTTCATAATAACTGTCCTATTTTCCCTGATTATAAACCGAACCTTAACCCAGACTTTGCCACTTCACATTATAGTTGGTCTCTTGTATTTTGATACATAGGTATTATTTGAATCTGAGACTTGGCACTGTGAGCAAACTACCATTCTTATCATTATGCATGTTCAGGCTGAGACAGGAGAAATACCAGCATTGCAGAACAGAGAACATACATGTCTCTGTGTGTGTTGAGAATAAACTCAGACCCTTATTGTGGAGCAGCAGTGAGCTCAGTCTCCACAGAAACAGAGAAATGCAACCACCCAAACATTTACAGCCACACATCACTGTTTTATCTTTCTTTGGGGAAAAAAATCTTTACTCTTCTTTCCCCTCATTGCTTTTCTTAAAAGATGCACCATCATGCTGCATTCTTGCTGTGAGTGATCAAGTTGCGGCGCATGCGCGGCACTAAATTCGGCATCAATCACATGACGCAGGGCTGGCAGGCTCCGCCCCCGACGCGAGGGTTTTGTAAAGAGTCACGTTGCGCTGCAGCAGTGAAACAGGAGACTCCTCCGCATCCTCTGACCGGCGCACCTGGACGACTCAGCTCTCATAGACATCAGCAGGTAAGACAGAAAACCATGGCAGCTTCAGGGACTCATTAGGTGTTGCTGTTAATGATGATGATGATGATGATGATGATGGCGGCGGCGATGTGATGCGGCACCACACAGCCTTCGCACCTAACTTTTATCCCGCTGCTTAGCTGTGTGTTAACGTTACCTGCGGCTCATTTGTCATTATCTCTTTTGATAGACATAAATCCGAGTCCTCTACCTTACCCTGCAAAATGATCTACTTCCTAACTAACACTTTGGCGTCATTTGTGCCGTGTTCATTAAATACGCAACAGCAATGAGGCAGAGGATGGCCTTCAGGGGTGAAGGTGGTGGACTAAACTCGCCTGTTGCGTGCGCTTTCCATCAGTCGTCGCCTCATCATCATGTCGGGCAGGGTATAGGCCGTCCTTGGACTAAATTGAATCTAATCCGGACGCGGTGGATGGAGAGGAGAGGGGATGGGTGGGGGTGAGGTGTCCTGTGTGGCTGTGTGTGCCGAGGCACGTAGACCTCCGCTGACAGGAGGAGGGGAGGGAGGGGAGGGGCAGCTCAGTGAGTAATAATGAAGAGGAAATGTCGCCTACAGTGTTTTCTGCTCATTTTCACCCAGTGTGTGTGTGTATTTTTTGTTTAATCGCACCGCGCAGAGCCTCGGCTGCCTCTGTGGTGCCAGAGAGCCGCTAGGCGGAGGGCGCTGCATGGGAAACAGGGTGAGTGGTGATCCGCTTAGCGCTGCTGGGTCAAGGCCTCCAGATACAAACTGCCCAAACACACGGACCTGCATCACTATCACCGCCAACAGCCTGCCGGCACGGGGTAACAACACGCTGGCCGAGTGCGCTTTTACCTTTAGTGTGCCACGCCGCAGGAACCACCCTGCCTCCGGACAGCAGCTTGCGATGTAGGCCTTAGAAGGGAGGGGAAAGTGTGCGGGAAGCGTGACCTTGGTGATTACCATAGAGCAGTGCCGCCTGTCGCTATGAACAACATGAAATAGGTCCTCAGTATGTCCTGTGACTTACATTCATATGTTGACGTCATTCAATTCATGTAATTACTTCGGTCTGAATGAGGCTGGGCAGTAATTAAGTTTAATTATCATCTTTCAGTGGAATCAGGTAATAATTTGAGATGCAAATAGGTAATTGTGTTGATGATAATGAGATTTTTTTTTCATAGTGTTTGACATCACACAACATTGCCATGAAGTTCAAGTGCAATGAACTGAAATTTGATCTTTCATATCAATATGTGGTTTTTACATGCATAAGCCATATCTTGATGCATATCAGGGGAAAAAAAACTTTATGATTATGGTGATACTGATTCCCACCACATTGCCCAGCCCTATAAGCCTGAGTTTCAGTGGGTATGTTGAGTTTACCTTCTGCTGCGTTCCTGCGTAGAGCCTTCTAATTACTGCACGTTTTAGCATGCTGGCTTGAGACTCCATGTAGTTTAATGCCTGCAGAAATGCTTTAAAACGAAGATGACATGCATAATGTTAGCTGTAGATGTTACATTATGGATTGAGCTGAACATGTTGATATTTTTGTGAACGTTCATGGCATGCTGGGTTGGTAAGTAGGCCTGTTGAGTATGACTTTTCGGACAAAGGGATTGACTGGCTGCTGTGGTGTGAAGAACATCATCAACTGGTTACTGGTTTTGATTTAGAAGTAAAAAAACAAACAAAACAAAAAAAAAACTAGTTAGCTGACCGCATCACCAGATAAAATGCTGGATAGGGTGAATATAGGTTTCAGATAGATCATAGGCGTTTAAAAAAAAAGAATTTATATATATGAGACTTAATTGGGGCCTATTTAATTCACCATTAAAGGGTCAAATCAAAGTGTTAAATCAAGGCTACCAATGTGAATTTAAATGTGAACGACAGACAGCCATCCCGTCTTCCTTTCTTGATATTGCACAGTGAAGGACTAATTGTTTCTGATGATACTGACTGAATATATCAATCCACTGATGAAGCGCTGTAGCTTCCTGTCGCGTTTGGGTGACTCTGCATGATGCCACAAAAGGGAGTTGGCCGTTACATCTTGATGTCGCAGTGCAGAAACTGCATGTTTGTCTTGCCCAACACTGTGAGGCAGGCCAGAAGGGGAAAGCATCCAGTAGCACTTGTTGTCTTCACTCACTCTCTCTGTGTCTTCTCTCTTATTAAATCATGAAATTTTAATGCTCCTGAGACTTTATTGAAGAAAGAATTGCACTGTTTTGGTCAGGGGCCTTCATCGGGCATTCATGGAACATGCCTGACACAATGACACAACATTTATTATATGGCACAGCCAATCAAAGCAGGTATAAAGTGACACATGGCAACACGTCATTCACTGCACAGGTTGTGCTCACCTGGATGTCAAACAGCTTATCATGAGGTACCAAGAGTATTGGGAGGAGTCGGTTTCTGATAATGAGGCCTGTAACTCAAACCCTTATAACAATATGCCATGTTTTAATATATAGTTTACTTATTTTTGGTCCCATGCACCTGCAATAAAGATGACTCAGATGTGCATAGATTGTTCTTTTGCTTTATTCTGCTGAGGCCTGTGCATAAGATGAAAGTATAAACAAGGACAGAGCTCTGTTTTTACAGTCATCCCCAAATGAAATGCCTGTTATCTTGAAATGCATTTCAAACAGTCCCTAATCTGAAGCATGAAGTCGTTTCCTTGGTTACCAAGGAAGAGAATCCTCTGTGGCCGTCTCAGGTCCGTTTGTCTTC
>OMLB01029667.1:0-11559 GCA_900302555.1 Myripristis jacobus | reverse complement strand
GATAAATATTGATCAATTTTAAAGTATTTATTTGACATCGGAATATTTTTATGTTTGTTAAATGCTTGTTTTGTCTTGCGTAATCACAACGGTTATAAATCCTCATCATTGCCCCGCCCTTCTTTGTTTAGGTCACGTGACCCAACATTGGCTGGTTTGTACTAAGAAACGCACCCGCTCAGCTCATTGACAGAGATGGCTACCGCGGAAGTGGGTGAGGAAATTCTGTTTCTCTACGATATGAATAATTTTTATGTCCATATGTGGGCAAACTTTACACAGTTTATTTATGGTTTTGCACCAGAAAACTGGACTTGTGGTTACTTAGTTACCACAGCACGAGGCGCCCGCTTGGCCCATGCTGTGTGACCGGTGCTAACAGTTAGCCAGCTAGCTGCGGCTCCACCAGTATAGCAGTGGTGGCTAAGATGGGAGCTGCATGAGTGAGGTCCTTTAATTTAAATCAGGTTCTTTATTATTGCAGTCCAGTCTTATGTGCATCAGTAGATTTAGGTGCCTAGCTTTTTAGATCTTTGAAAATGGCATTGGTGATGTTCTCCTGAACCAGAGAGTCATGCCGTGATGCTTCCTTCTCTCAGTCCAGTTCAGTTCAGTCTAGTGAGCTTTACCTGGCTGAAAAATACAGTTTATATAACCAAACATCTGGTCATAATCAATAAGGATAGCATCAATAATGGTAAGAGTTCATTAAAGTGGACAAACAATAAGAATACTAGTCATAATAGTTGTATTAATAACAATATATGTAAAACAACGACTCAATTAATTTAAATATGGGCTAAATAGATCATGAAGAGTAATAGAATAGAATTCAGTATTGATATTTAATAGAAAATGCAGCTATGCCGATATATAAAATTTAAATATGTATGGTAAAGTAAGGTAATATTTATTTTTCCAGGTGTCATGCACCAAAAGATGCCCAGCCTGCATGGGCCCACAAGACACCAAAACGCGGCAGACAAAAGCAATAATATACTGAGAGTGAAAGAACAAACATAATATGCCTCCATGCATGTCAAACACAGTCTAAACCAAATATGAAGACAAGCCTGCTTTTCACACATCACAGCTCTGAAACATTAATTTTGCATATCTTAGGCACAGACCAATTAAAAACGAACTGATCTAAATATATTTTTTATTATTTTGTTTGTTGGTTGTTACGCCTGGGTAAGTTCTCTGACCTGTGAGGACTTGTCACAGTGAAGAATGAAGTGCATCTCTGTCTCAGCCTTGTTTTTTTCTTGCTGTCTCTGCTGCCAGTTGTTGGTGCCTCTTATTCTCTCTCTCTCTCCCCCCATCAGAGCGCAGGCAAGGCCAGCATGCGGCTCTAGCCATAGCAGCAGTGGTCATCATTGTCGGAGTCCCTCTGTGGTGGCGGACGACTGAAACATACCGCGCCTGGCTGCCCGTCACTCAGATAAATGAACTGGCTAAGCTGCAGGTTTGTGTGCATGCTTCCCCGTCTTGTGATCTAGTTCATCATCTACGTGCACATCTTCCCTTTTAATTTTCTGTGCTCTCCCTGTATTGTGTTGTGCAGCTGCGGCTGTGTGTGGATGTGGAGGTTGTGTTTGCACGGGGAACCCTGACGCCTGAGCAGCAGAAGAAGGTCCCGCTGACACAGACACAGGATGAGGAACACATGGTAGACGGTGAGGATTTGTTAATGACACATTCACCCTCATGGCTTCAAAATATTGAAGACTAATTCTTCCTTTATAAATGCATTGTTTTCAGAAGATACAGCTTTGAGGTACAGGTATGAGATGCGATACCGCACAGCTACGATCATGGAGGAAGATGCCCTGAACCAGCCGACTGCTGCAGGTGAAATGCCACCTGCCTGTCAAATCAGCTATTAACTCAAAGTTGACCAAGCATGTGGTTAATTTTTCTTTTTCTCTCTCTCTCTCTCTTTCTCTCCCTAGAGGCAGATCTCTCTCTACACACGCTGAGTGAGAGTCCATGTGGCTCTGTGGTTGTCTATGTGATCCCAGAGGCATCTTCACTGCTGCCTGAGGTTAAAACTTTCCATGTCCTCCTCCCTGTCAGCTGTGCTGTTTTTTCCACTCTTTGTACACATCTAAATGTATTTCTTTCCTTTTTTCTGTAGTATTACATTATCATGTTTGTTATTTTTCAGTCTACATTAAGCAATGTTATATGCATTTTTTAAACAACAAAATGACCCATTAAAATGTGAGAACCATCACTGTGGGTCATCTTTCCACCATACAATTTACAGCTGGCCTGTTGTTATTTCCTGGTTTGACCTTTTTATATTTCTCAGCTTCATTCAAAGCATCTCTGAAACGGCACATTCAGTAGATAAGCGCATCTTAAGTTCAGATCAGTTGTGCGATTGCCTCCTGCTGCAGTCATCACTCCAATGACAGAAAAAGTGCATTCGAAGCACCTTACATTCCAGCTGAAAGTCTGCCGCTTCACCACATTTTTTTTAAAAATTTTAAATCAGAGACAAAATAATCCAAGTAATCCAACAAGAGTCTTGTCTGAGTGAAATGCATCCCTCATTTCCATCCCAAAACACATTTTTTCACCTTAACTTTCAGTATTGTGCAAGTATTCTACCGTCAACCTGGAAGCAGGACTGACTTTTTATTTACAAATGGAGTTTGAGCTCTTAGCACCCTCTAGTGATCAGAAATGTCTTTGTGCAGCTTTAATATTAAAGGGACAGTTCACCCAGTTTTGAGAATTTTGTCATTATCACCCCCCTGCCAGTTGAAGACAACTGAAGTTGATGAGTAGCACATTTTAGTATTCAAAAAAATAACATCACAATTTCCTCATACAGCTTATGTAGCATGATTGAAGTCTTGCAAAGCCAAATGTTTGCACCCTGAGTGGAAAATACCTTCACAACTTTATGTGGCCAAATTTTTACTGTAGCCCTTGATCACAGAACAGATCAAAAGGCTTCTGCAGAGTTGTGCTCGCTATCTTACTGTGTGTCTTAAGGACAAGGACACCTCACCTGTTTCAACCTGCACAGGACTGAGTACATATGGCACCATTTTTTTTGGTAAACTATTCCTTTAATGTGTGTCCATATCTTATCTTCAGGTGGTGGAAGTGTACATTGGTCAGCGGCGGACAGCCATGCTGCGCATCGGTGCCCAGATGAGAGTGGGCAGGACGCTGAAACAGTTGCTGGCTCACCTGGAGCCTCGCATCAAGCAGGTGCTGCAGGTGATGTCATTCAGCCACAGTGACATCACGGCCGCCCTCAGTGACAGAGTCCGTCTCAGCCCCGGCAACAAGGAGAGCTTGGCTGACAGCATGAGAGCCTTCAAATCCAGCCCAGGTCAGTCTTTGAGTCAGCACAGTCATGCAATGGACCAACTTCATTTCTTTTCCAGTCAGTTGATATTAGGGCTGAACAATTGATTGAAATATTATTGACAACGCAGTATGACCCAGAGCAATGTCCTAATCGCAGGAACAGCAGGTAAAATGTGTGGCATAATAGGAATATGATCAGGTATTGTGGTGCTACAAACATGTTGTGGTTTACAAAACAGTCTTAAGATGTAGGAAAACATATTTGTTTGAGACAGACACCAGCAAAGATCAGTCATTATTTTAAATTGTTTGTGGAAATTAAAGTTATGATGCAAAAATTGTTATAAATCATTGCCATTTTATTTTATACTTTACCGTAGTTGTTAACACTGTATGCTGAAATACTGTCTTCTATTTCTTGTCCTCTGTGATCCTTTTCCTCATCTTCTCTCCATCTGTTCTCCTCAGGTTATGAGATAACATTCAGTTTGTTGAACCCTGACCCAAAGTCACACAGGCTGCACTGGGACATCGAGAGTGCTGTGCAGAATTACATCCAGCCTTTGCTTACAAAACTGGCTCCCGTGGCCAACTTCAGCATCGACTCTCAGGTATGATCTATATCAGGGCTGGGCAGTAATTCACTATTATTGTTTTACATTATTTCAGTAGAGTCATATTGTGATGATGTAGTCCTGTTGGGATAACACCAAAATTGTGCTGTCTTAACTGTCGGTAGCGAGTTTTCATCCAAAAACACAAACAAAAAATCGCAAATAACATTCCCATCAAGTTAATTTGATTGAATGTTAATTTGTTTATTTAGCATGATTTTCCATACAGGAGTCATAATGTGATATAAATAGATATAAAAAAAAACAAAAACCTTGAGTGTCATTTTTATTTCAGCTCTAATCAGTGTGTTTGTGTATTTGTGTGTGTGAAAAGTAACCACATCACTATAAACAGACATATCTGTTTATGCATTCTTGTTACAGATCTTGTACTATGCTATGCTGGGTGTCAACCCTCGCTACGACAGCAGCCTCAGCGCCTACACGCTCAGCGCTGACAGCCTTGCGCACGTCATCAACCCTGTGGAGGCTAGGCTTGGTAAGGCAAACACAAACAAACTGGATGTTTTTACATGTTTCCTAGGTGGAGAGAGAGGGCGTGGTTTGTTGTGTGTATTTACAGTTGTTTTGCTCATTGTTTTGTTTTTAGGCTCTAATGCTGCCTCTTCCAACCCGGTGTTGAACTTTTTGCTGTATGTCCCAGATGCTCACCATTCGCCCCTTTACATCCATGACCACAAGAAACAAAAAGTTCACTCTAATGCCTTCCACTCACCACGATGGGGTGGAATTATGGTAAGATCAGCACTACCACAAGGGCATTGGGCAAGGTGTTCCAAAAGAATGAGTAATATTTTAGTTAATGGTGGTTTTCAGCCTACGTTTATCTCCGTTTGTTGTGTTGGACACTGCATCAACGGAAAATGTCTTTCAAATTGTTTTTATAGGTCTACAATGTTAATGATTTCTATGGGCCAGACCCTGTGTTCCCGATGGACATCAACATTAAAATGGCTAAAGTCATGGGAGTCTTCCTCGCACAGCTCCGGTAAGCAAACACCTCTACTGATATATATTCCTCCTCTTATAGGCACAATGTAATCCTCCCCTCTCACGCTGTTTCAGGCTGCTGCTGGGCGTGCAGTCATCTGCCACTCCTCCCGGCTTCATGGTGGCATCGTGTGGCAACGCAGGTTTGGCTGATTGGGAGCTGGACCGCCTCATGTGGAGCCGGACGGTGGAGAATGTTGCCACAGCAACGACCACCATCACCTCACTGGCACAGCTCCTTGACCAGATAGGCAACATTGTGATCAATGATAATATCGCCCAGCAGGTAAATTGCACAAACACATCCACATTAATCAGTCTGCTCTGTGTAGGGCTGGGTATTGTTTAGAAATTTTCGATACCAGTACAATCACCAATACCTTTGACGCCGGGGCCTGAACAATTCTTTTTTCAATACCAGTTGTATAAAATCTTAAAATAATTTTTATAATGTCTCCGGGTGTAATGTAGTGTTTTTCTGTATCCCTCTACGATGTGTAATGTTAGACAGCCAATCACCAGCATTATTAGATCTTGGTACAAGCACATTGCATGCTTATTGGCTTAATGACACTGATGATATTCTCGTCAGGTATCGAAATTCTGGTACTATGGCATTTTAAAATACTCGATGAATTAAAGCAATTCGTTCGGTGCTATAAAAGTATCTAAGTTCAGTACCCAGCCCTAGCTCTGTGCTTGTTGGTTGTTGATGGGGAATACTGCGAGTGGCTTTATAATGCAACCAGTCCAAAGACTTAGGTTGCATTTGTCTGTCTTGTAAACATGAGGGACAACATTTATGTCTGCCACTTTTTTTCTTGATTGATCCCAAATGTTTGTTGGAACTGGATAGTATTCATTCACATCATTTAATTTAAAATGCATTAAGGTATTAATAATTATACTAGTCAACATATATGACACACAGTGATCATACACAATGCATGAATATGCTGTGACTCATGGCCTCATGCTGGTGGAGGCGCAAAAACAACTGAAGTGACTTTGAATAGGATAATCAACGTGTCACAGTTACACCTACAATTACAGTTTATGCAGCGCTGGTTACATTTTTGCTTGCTGTGAAGGTTACAATAAAACATAACAGTCAACCATGGAACACAGATGTATTTTTTGGATAGCTGCTTTAACTTACAAGTCTCTGTTGTGGAAAACTGACTGTAGAGTCAATGAAAGGTAACTTTACCTCAGTTGGATCAGGGGTTGTGCCATAAACATTATACTGTATCTTGTAATAAAGGTTGTCTGTTCTTGTAAGGCAAAGAAATGAACACATTTCGCAATTTCTGGTAGCTGAAACATGCATAAATTTGGTAATTATGAATGTCTTTAGCAGTCATTTCATCAGTTTTTTTCTAACCTGTGTCTGCTTGCTGCTCCTGTCACTCAGGTGTCCAGTACTGTCACATCGCTGCAGTTGGCTGTGGCTGAACTGGAGGCGGGGAATCTCGGCTTTGCTCTGCAATACAGTAAAGAGGCCATTTTGGCGTCAGAAAGAGCTTTCTTTGATCCCTCGCTCCTCCATCTCCTCTACTTTCCCGATGACCAGAAGTTTGCTATCTACATACCGCTCTTCCTGCCCATGTGTGTGCCTATTCTGCTGTCCCTGCTCAAAATGTTATCTGAGGCTCGACAGAGACGAAAGGAAAAACAAGCCAAGAAGGACTGAGGCACAGTCTTGCACAGACTTGATGCGATGAAAATGTGGATGCAACTCAAAACGAATCATGCACAAACTGTTAGTGGCCTTGATATTGAGGTATTTTAATGAATGCTGTGTCCAGGGAGACCAGGAGAGCATGACAGAAGGTTCACTTGCATCATGGAGTGGTGGGGGTGCAATTTATTAATGTTGTATTGTTATTGTTTCTCGTTTTAAGGGAATTACTGTATTTATTTTAGGATTTTAATGAATGACTGCTGCGTTTGTCTGACACTGAATAGTTGGAAGCTTGAGTTGTTGTAAATGTCAGGTTTTATATTTGAATCTCAGTTTCTATTTTAAAACAATTAAACAATTAAAGATTCAGTCGTACATCCTACCATTTGAGATTTTTGTTTTCTCTGTAAGCTTTGAACATTTAGAAAATAACTAGAGAACCAGAATTTACAAAATAATCTATCAGGATTTAGAAACAATTTGAGGTTATTTTTTAATTTCTCACATCTTTGAAAATGCAAATCTAAGTCTGTCATAATTCTCACGGAACTGCAATATTTTCAGGACCCACTTGTGCGTTTCTGCCAAATTCATCATCAGTGATCTTTAACAGATTATTTTCTTGGGTACGATTTCAAAAATTATTTGTCCTATTACCTGTTTGCTGTCTATGTTCAGGTGCCTGATATAACATTACAGAACTTCAGTGAGTTGTTGGTATGGATGTTGGACTCTTGAACACACTGTTTTTTATGGACAACAACTGAATCCAGTATCTGAGGTTTACAAGAAAATTTTAACCTACCTGTCATGAATCACAAGAATTCAAGGATTGCCGTATCAAATGTGTCTTGTTTTCCTTGATCTGTTTTTGCCATCATATTCCAGCCACACTGTCCTTGCTTGTGTAAATAATGTGTGTGAATCAGGCTGTTAACCCATTCCATTAATGCTCAAAGGGGTATTTGTTCATGTGTTCTCTAGCCTATATTTATCAGTAAAAAAGTAGCCTGAGTGTGTGATTTATTTGTTGTTTTCAGAGAGTCAAATGTACTTTTTGCTTTTGTGTATCAGACTTCAATGCCTTTACTGAACAACCTGTAGTCATGTGGATGTGCTAATGCATGTCTTATTCACTCAAACAAGTGCACCTAACAATTTTTCAGTTAAATGCTTTTTGGTCGGAGCTCCCAAGGAGTACGTGAAGGCAACATACTATACAGTTAGTTAATTAGATAGTTAGTGTTGTTATAATGTAAACAGCAAATTAACGTTGTCCAGTTCAGTTCAATTCACAGCTGAACGTCAGTCGTGTATGTTGAGTGTGATAAGGCTGAGATTAATTACCACCAGCAACCATGGTTGACCATCGTATTTAACGGCTTCAAATTGGTTTGAACGCAAAAACACTTTCAAGTCGGTGCTTTGTATTAAAGGCTGTTTTCTGGCTTTACCTGAACGCAGCAGCGCGGAAAGCAAATACGATGACGCATGGGCCAGCCTTTCTCTCATTGGCTGCAGCAGTTCCCCCCTGCTGGGCTAGCTAGTTTAGCTGGTTTATCTCTGGTCTAGCTAGTTCAAGCGAGCGTTGTTGTGTTTTTTTGACATTGTGTTCCCAGGATTTTACTCATCAAAGATATACCCGTAACTTTATGTAAATAGACAAGCGGTCGCAAACGCTGATTTTTACCTACATTCAGTGGACAAAAACCCAGCCAGTGTTGTTGACAGGGTTGCTAACTAAGTTAGTGCCGTTAGCGCTAGTTAGCTTTGTTTTTGTTGTCAACAGAAATTTAGCTAGCGATGTCTGGCGGAGGTGTCATTCGCGGACCAGCAGGCAACAACGACTGCCGAATATACGTCGGGAATCTCCCCCCGGATATCCGCAGTAAGGACGTAGAAGATGTGTTTTACAAATATGGGAAAATCCGAGACATCGATCTGAAAAACCGAAGAGGAGGACCGCCGTTTGCTTTCGTGGAATTCGAGGACCCGAGGTAACCCGCAAGCCCGTCCGTGTTTTGTCCCTCCTGTTTCATAGATGTTCAAGTCTGTTATTATAAAATATATCTGATGTGTATGTGTGTGACCTGCAGTGCATCAAACATTACAGTAAGGGTACGGTAAATGAGGTCACGGATTGGAAATGTTGGAAAATATTGCTCACCATTACGTTCAATTTAGATCAGTGTGTTGTTTTCGTGTGCAGCCACGGTCGAGCAATTCTTCGAAAGCAATGGCCTTTTTCTTACCGCTAAAATCTTTAGAGAGTGTTACCTGTCACATCTCCTTTATGCCAGGCACTTAAGGCCAGGTCAGGTAATTCAATTTACATCTCTTAGAGGACAAAGCTGTCAATTTATGCAAAACATGGAGGTGCATTGTCCATGGCAGTGAGATATTTTGTGTTGTCAGGGTCATAAATGCATAACATTTGCAGGATAATGCAGGGCATGTAGCAAATTGAAATTTCCACTTTATAATCAATAGCATGAATTTGAACGAATCCATGTTATATTGTTAAGCCTAGGTATCAATGGGAAGATGTGTCATTCTCCCAAGGTTTGTCAGATTCGGCCAATAGCTAACACATAATGTTTTCCTTAAATATGATCCTGTGGACTTGACAGATGACCCTGGGTGGGTCAGTCACATTTGTAAAAGCTCTGTACAGTCCATGTTTGTGTGTTTGATGAGGGGCAACTGTGTGGTTTCACAGGGATGCTGAGGATGCTGTTTACGGACGTGATGGTTATGACTATGACGGCTACCGCCTGCGGGTTGAGTTTCCACGAAGTGGACGTGGAGGTGGTAGAGGAGGTAGTAGTGGAGCAATGGGAACCCAAAGGGGAAGGTATGGTCCCCCGTCAAGGCGCTCTGAGTACAGGGTTAATGTCTCAGGTGGGTAATCTGTTCCTCTGACAGCACTTTCTGGTTATCTCTTTATCTCTTTTTTTATTAAAATTTTTGTTTTCCCAATCTCTTTCCGAACTCCTCATCCCAGGTCTTCCCCCCAGTGGGAGCTGGCAGGACCTGAAGGACCACATGCGAGAGGCAGGTGATGTATGTTATGCTGATGTGTTCCGTGATGGCACCGGGGTGGTGGAGTTTGTACGCAAAGAAGACATGACCTACGCTGTCCGCAAGCTGGATAACACTAAGTTTCGCTCTCATGAGGTAGGTCAGGGTCACAGTCTCAGGCTAACTCAACAAGGAATAGATCTGGGACTAGATTTTGGAATTGAAAAGGTCTCTTAAGGTAAGCCCTCAAGAGAAACTTGGAATAATCCAGTTAAAGAAAGGAGGACACAATAATTGGAAAGTAAGTAAAACCCAGCTTTAAGGCAGTTAACATATTGCCCAATGGTAATCCTGGATCCTTGCTAATCCTTGCTTGATTCTGTGTAAACTTGATACTGCTGTGGCTGCACAACTGAGGCAAATTATGCCAAAAGTATTGAAATCCACAAGTTTTCCGCCCCCAGTGCGCAGGAATGAAACCTAATGTCAATTCTGGAGTCGTGTCCCAAACCGTTCACTAGGAGCCTCATCAAATGGCCACTTAGGCTGAATTTTTCAACTTTTACATTGATCTAATTAATTTTGAAATCTGACACAGCACTTTAATGTCCATTGCCATTGGGTGACATCTTAAAACCTCCAACTTCACCTTAAAAGGTTAAGTGGTCCTACCTATAAATTGCTGAGTTTAATCATAAGACAAATGTTTGACTGCAACTGTTTTTGTTGCACTCTAGTGGCTCTGCCGTGGCTAATGTTCTGGAAAATCACAGTTCAGACCTCAAGTCTTGTTTTCTGATTTTTTTTATTTTTTATTTTTTTTTCATGGTGGTTATGTCCTTCAGCACAAAAAAAACAGGCCCACACCTCCGCACAACCCTGTGGAAGGTGCTGCATTCAGTGTGAATGCAGTTACCTCATTGATGAAAGGGAACCTGCTGTAACACACATATGCATGAAAACATCACCTGTCTCTCTGTCACTCATTTACTCACCCCACACACTGTCACACACCGTCCACACACCCCACTGCCCCATGTTCACCAGTGACAGAGCACCTAAGCCATTCAAAAAGCCAGGGAATAGTTTGAAAAGCGTGAACATAATGGTTGTGGTGGTTACTTGCAATCCCCTGTGGGTGGGCTTGGGCTTGCAATATTGTGGTTATCGCGACCGCCCTAATCAGCACTTCAAGGGGCTGGATCCTGGTGAATCTGATGTATCTGTTTTCTTCTTGAACGTAACATTGTCTGTGACCACACTGAGACAAATACAGGCTCCGCACTGATGAGAGGGTTTGTTTTGTTTATTCATCTATCATTTTTTTTCTGTTTGCTTTGTATGCTAAACAGCTATTTCATTATGTTGTTTGTCACCATATGACTGCCGGCATCTGTTCCCTCTGTGGACTGGCGTCTCATGAAGCAGCTCTTTTCCCACGTGTGCTTATTTGTGTGTGTGTGTGTGTGTGTGCGTGTTTAGGGAGAGACAGCCTACATCCGTGTGAAGGTTGATGGTCCTCGCAGCCCCAGCTATGGTCGCTCTCGCTCCCGCAGCCGCAGTCGAAGTCGGAGCAACAGCGGGTCACGCAGCTACTCCCCACGCCGCAGCCGAGGGTCTCCATGTTACTCTCCTCGGCATTCCCATTCCCGCTCCCGCACCTAGACACACCACACCGTAATTAAACCACCCAGCCAGCTCAACCCAACAACGCACCTCAGCCCGGGGGAGAGAAACTTCATGACACGGAACAAATCCTGTATAGTCCCCATGGACCATCTGCTGTGTTAACCGTTTACCGTTTCTCTTGTTGTGTGTTCCTGTTTTTCCAGTTCTCTGTTGTGGTTTTCATTTTGGTTTCCATTTTGGCAGACTCTTATTCGACCAGATCAGGCT
>OMLB01029662.1:7935-21971 GCA_900302555.1 Myripristis jacobus | reverse complement strand
ATCCCAGAGAGGGTCCTCCGGCAAACAAACAACCCCCATAGGTGGTGTGTACACTGTTTATTATGACCTATAGATACGTTTTAAAGTTAACCCAGACCTTTTCCTAACCTTAACCATTATCACAAACCTTTCCCTAACCTTAACCATTATGACAAACTTTTTCCTAACTTTAATCATTATGACAAACCTTTTCCTAACCTTAACCATTATAACAAACCTTTTCCTAACCTTAACCAAGTATTTTTAGTGGCTGGCTCACTCAGGAAACTCCTTTGTGTCGCATTAGAGGGCTGGAACAAACAACCCTGTGTGGTCGTATGGACTGGAGGACTTGAAATTCCCACATGGTATGTATGGGCATGTTTTTTTTATTGATTTGCACTACAGACGTGTTTAGGTGACCCCTCCGCCCTCTTCAAAATGATTGGATCACTCCCCTGCACGTCTCCATTAAAAGTTTTTTATACTCCAAATGACTGCGTGTCATTCGAGGCTCCTCGAGTTTCAAAGCGTTGATGAGGTGAGGCTGTGATGCAGACAGGTACACAGATGGGATTTTCTGCTCCACTGACTGTCTGTAATGTATTACTGTAATTATCTTATCTGTGCCTCCTCTGGGGACGGATCACTGCTCGGTTTCACCGTGACCCTGCATCCAAAGTGACATTTAAGAGCTGCTTCGTACGGCAAAATACAAACACAGACATACAATTAAAGTGTGCTCGAGACGACTGAGGGCCGCAGTGTCTCCAGCTCTGGTGCAGGCCGTTCATTTTAGTCACTTTCTCATGTTACACTGGACCGGGCGTGAAAGTAACTAATTACATTTACTCAAATTACTGTAATAAATTAACTTTTTGTGTAATTGTACGTTTTTCAGTATTTTTAAAAGTCAGTAATTTTACACTTACAGTAATTGTACACTGTATCTGATGTATTGCACTTAGCAACATTTTAATCACATCCATTACAGAGCACAGGTTCTGTATGCTCTTAGAAAGCATCAGGGACTAGACCTTCATCAACTGAGAGATTGTGGGGCCTTTCACAGCAAATGGCCAGTTTGCAAAGATTAGTAGAGTAATCTGTCTTTATTTTATTTACTTTGAACTTTGTGCTTGCATCCTTTTAGAATTTCATTGGGAAGAAAATCTCATCTAATAAAGTTATTGCCTCTAAAAATTAACTGAGTAAAAAGTAACTTATTTGACATGTACTATGAGTAAAAGTTACTGTTACTGCAGTAGATTTTTACAGCAGTACTTCTACTTCTACTTGAGTAAAATCACAGACACTTGCAATATCTTTTATGACAAAGTTCAGGAAATTTCACCAGATACAATGCATTTAACAATCCTAATTTTCATCATTTGGGTACTTTAGAAGTCTGTTATCCTCTAGCAAAACAAAGCAAAACCTCCCGTGAGACTCCTACCACACTTCAGATTCAGCCCTTTGCCGCGCTTGCAGAAATCAGCTTTGACTCAACTTCGGTTTCACGAGTGTGAGTCTGAAAATAGGCAGCGCTCATTTTCAGGTTGTGGTTGGCAGCGAGGAGCTTTGGTTGTTTGATAAGCTGATCCTGTGCATGCAGAACCAACAAACTCTGTGTATCCAAGAACCCTTAAACCGGGCAAAATTATGTTCTACCAGATGGACTTTTCTTATAGATTAGTCATGGAAAATGAGAACTTTTTGAGTTGTCCTTGTGAATCAGGCAGGAAAAATGTTGTAGCATGACATGTTGGAGTTAATTTGCCTTACTTGACATTGCACGTCCTGCAATGCGACTACAGCACATGTGCACATCGTGATGTTGCTGCAGAAATGATATAAATGATATATGATAGATCATGCAGCCCTATTTGTGATTGTTTGATTGCTGCTTGTCTCCCGGTTCCCACTTGAATCAGATGCTTTGGCAACGTCATCAGGTCCGCAGCAGCACTTCATTGCTCAAGGTCCTCTTCACGCTTTCATTTTTTCATCCAGACTGCTGTTGGTATTTTGTCTGCTCCAACTTTCCTGATAGAGACCAAAAACAACAAAAAAAGCCAGTCTCTTTCCCCTTGAAAACCTCAGTTTGTGCCCCAAAACATCATTTTTTATCATTTTGCTGCAGGGCAGACTTATGCAGGTTTCAAGCTGTCAAAAAGAACCGGTTCTCTACTCTCTGTGCCATGCTGCTCAAAAATACAAAGACAGCTACAATACAGGGCATCTGATGTAAGCACTGAATTACTCAAAGTAATAATCAGTGGCAATGACGGTGACGTCACGATCTTTGCACACTGTTCACTCTTGCTCTGTGTTGAGGCGTCCTCTATGATCCCAGCTCCAAACATGCAGCTTCTTGTAGGGTCTATCCCAGGACTAATCCTCTGACAGACAGCAGCTGGTTTGGATGTGATCTCTGTGAGTAGCAGTGCCAAATGACAAATGCAATGTTGCTTAAAAAAACAAGCCCCAAAAAAGGAGAATACCTCACTGATTGATCTGTTATTAAGGCTAAGTGTCTGTAGAAACCTGCTCTGGGTGTCAGAGGACAGTGAAGTTTATGGGACTGGGAATATTAGTGTGTAAACTGTAATTTTTTTCATGCATCACATTAAGTGCATTGATGGTCACAGTCTGCACTTAGAGCTACGAGAAACCTTCACCTGGAAGCAGGAAGGTCAATGTTTATCCTGTTACTTTCCATCCACGCAGGCTGAGGCCAAAGTGACCGGCCTCCTCGTTGTGACTCTCCATTTGTTCATTTGTCTCTGCATCAGCATCACTAAGACAAATCCCTGCACGTTCATTTCCCTTTGCTATTAAAATGAATAATTTCCTCAAGTTCTGTTTGATGATCTGAAAAAAAAAACCTCTTGGCTTTTGCTCGCCACATTTCATAAACTTTCAAGTAGTTTGCTAAGCAGACCGTGATGGGAGCTGTGAGCACAAATAATTGTTTTGGAAAAAAAAAATTAATTATGTGCTTTTGTCTTTTGTTTGCCTACAGGGACGGAGGTTTCTAATGTGTTTGTTGGATTCAATAAACCAAAGCAGTGATGAAATGGAGCAAAATGTATGAAAGGTGCTTTCCCCCTGAGTGTGAGGCAGGTAAATAACAGAGAAGGAAAAGAAAGTGCGATGATGGTAAATACACATTTATTTGCTTTTGTTTTTCAGGCAGAAAATGAGATCAGGTTTCCTTTTCCAGATACATTGTTACTGACAGAGGAGGCACCTTCCTGATTCTGCATTAAAGCCACAATCCACAATTTTTACATGCCCACATTACCAGATGAGGACTGTGTGGACTACATTGAATATATAGGGAATATAGACACTGTTGGTGCAGCCATTTTGTGATGGCTGGGGAGTCACAGAAATTATGGGTTGGGACTTCTACAGCTTGTTTAATTAGCTTATATACTCCACATAGGCTCTGTAACTCTTTAGTCTTTACATAATGATACTGTAGTATCAGTATCTGGCCAATTAGCAGCCACTGTTCCTTTGTAACCACATCAAATTTGCACACAGATCTGCTACAGTCGAGTGTAGAGGCTCATAGTCACATACACTGACACGGGTTGCTTGGCCAAATTAGCTTTCCAGTTAGATAGTAAGGAAAAACTGCACGGCTGAGGTGAACTGGAGCTCAATCCTCAGGCTGTAACCTTTTTTGGAGACTTTGAGTTTGAGTATTCCCATTCATTCATTCACTGACAACTAAATACAAGCAGCTTTTGCATTAATAAGAAAGTAGAAAAAGATGCATACTTGATTGTACATCATCAAAACATAAAACTGCATCAGCTCCACCTGTACAGTCTAATGCAGTTCAATGCAACATAAATTCTGCCTTTTAAGAAAGTTTATAATGTTCAGTTTTTGTTGGAGAATGTGTAAATTTAATTCTAGGTTTATTATTGAGGTTGTAGTTTGCAAAGGTCTTATACTGGACTACATTATATGGAGGCATGTTTCTAATTTTTTGTCCTCCCTATTTATATACAACCAGGGGGACAGAATAGTGGAAACACCTCTTAATTGCCCAGTGCAACAACAGCACTAACTATGAGCTCAATGCCAAACATAGGACTGGATTAGACTGTACAGGTGGAGCTGATAAAGTGGCCACTGAATGTATATGTCTACATACACACATGCACCCACACATTCATGCCCATACATTGACTAATATGACTGCACACTTACATACAACCATGCGTGCATTTTTAAAATACTGCAAAACAGCAATATACTACACAAACACACCAAAACAAACAAACAAAAACAAGCAAACAAAACCCAAAGGACTTCCGCTTTCCATCTTTTGTTCCACAGAAACCTGCCTTTGGCTGCACATCGCCCAGCTAAATCCAAGACAGTGTCCTGACATTGTTAAATCATTAAATCACTATTCACTTTTACCTCAATTGATCCACTCCCACGTCACCATAACAGTTTTTCAAGTATCTCTCTCTTTCATCCCAGCTGTGACATTTTCAGCCCTTATTTGCACACAGCCGTGGCGCTCCATGTTAGTGCCGGACTTACTTACTCGGAGATTTGCAAAGCAGCTGCAAAGCATCTATCCTGCTTTATTACTGCAGGATGTTAAGAGTTTCCTGCAGCCCAATCAACAGAAAGCTTGTTAAAACTCTAGGCAGGCTATTTTGAAACACCATTATGCATATAAATAAGAAGTGAGGCATCTTCCAGGTGAAGGTGGATTGGCGACAGAGCCGGCCTGGGGAGATGTTTGACTTTGTGGCCCCAGGCTGGGCTTAACAGACTGGACGGTGTCGCGGTGCTTTTGTGGTATTAGCTACCTCTGGCAAACACCATCATCCAGGGAGAGGCTTTTGCTGAGCACACATGGTCTTCTTCACCTTGACATTCATGCAGTTTCCCACATTCCCTCCTGGGAGCTGCCCAGTGAGTGTCAGTGAGGCAACTAGAGGTCACAGAGCGGCTCAAGTATTTAATAACTGTGAGTATTTTCTCACAGTGGTAAACCTTAGACTGATTTCATTGTTATTTCAGTCACTAATATGTTGCAGAAGATTCCCTGGTAAAGCTAAAAGCGATGGCTGCCAAAGTAGTAAAGCCTTATATTCAGTCAAAAATTCACAGTCTGCACATATGATAACTTATAAAACCATTCAAATCTATCTTAATAAAATGAAAAACACAGTAATCCACAATGCTGTCATGCACTGTTAAAACATAAAATAGACAGTTAAGTGAAATGAGGGCTTTCAACCCAGTCACACTGCAACTCTAAGCTGAAATTAACTGAGGCTTCCATATTTTTTAGACATTTTTTAGACCTTATAATATGCACAAAAACAGAACAATAAAATATTTAGTCCTTTTGCTGAAAATGATAAATAGATTGGACCTTTTTCTTTAATTGCAGGATCGAAGTGACCTCTGTTGTCTTCAGTGTCAGTAAAAATAAGTTTAATGTATTCAGTGTCATACTCATGTTTGACTGGTGAGAAATAATTCAGAATAAAAGCACAGTTACTATTACTATTGTTTTATTTCATTTCTTTTTATTTTAATATTTATTGCTTTTTTTTGGACAGCGACCCGCCCGCCTTGAACAAGTCCTTGTGGTCCAAAATTATCCCAACTTTAAGAACTTCCTGCTGCACTGCGTTTTCCAAAGCCCTGGTACAAAGCAGAATAAATCAACAATGGGCTTATGAACTGATAATTGTCTTTCAAAGCACAGCCTCAGATGTTAATTAGAAGTAACCGTTCAGGGCCCTGATGAAATCAAGCCCCATTCATTCAACAACAAATGAATGACACTGTACACAATGGTGCTTCCTTTAATTTACTTTTGATTTGATTTTTGTGCTAGAAAGGTCATTATTACATTTTTTTCCCCCGCCTTACAGTGCCTTCTAGCTCTGCCTTACAAAGATTTCACCCTTTTCTCTCTCCTCCAAATGTTCAGTGGTTCTTTCTTTCGGTTCTACTTTCAAAATTCAGGGATTTTTCCTTTTGAAAAACAAGCAAACAGCCAGGATTCATTGTTTTCTCCAATGGCGGTGAAGAATCACAAGAGAGAAGAATAACAGAGGAATACCATACGAGTGGGAAATGTCATTGTGCGGCTTACAATGGATAATAATATCCTTTTATGACGTGCCCAGCCAGAATAGAGCCTATAGTTTACTGTATAGCGCTTTCAAATCAATCCTGTTTACCCATAGTGGATAGTGTAATATTTCACCATGATGAGCGAATGACAGAGCTAGCCTGAGGGACAAAGATTTCATGCAAGTTTCTTCACGAGTCGATAGCGCGCGCGGTGCAGCTTCAATAAGTCATTATCATTGCATCAGTGTTGCCTAACAGGGCCTCAAACTGTCCCTTGAAGTGTCAATTTTTGATCAAAGAAGCTACCTTTTAATTTTAAATAAACTAGGTCACACTTTGATTCATTCTTGAGTTGCTTTTGTTTACAGGAGCATGTTTCTGTTGGGACTTTTTTCTTTTTTTTCTTCCCCTTCCAAGAAACATGGCTGTGCTGTCCAAACAGTTGCATCATCCTGCGTGCGTGCCTTCCTGTGCATTCTTTGATTTTGAGTGCGTGTTGAGTTGGAAATGCAAAAGCCTGCATGATGATTTGCATAAGATGTAGGATTCAAGCAATGCATGCATGCTGGAGCTTTGATGTTAGGGCTGCCCCCCTCCCACAGTAAATCTCTGCCTCCGTGATAATTATGTATACTCACGTGTGATGTGTTTGCACGGTAGCTTAAAAAAGAAATGGAAGGAAATGGAAAGAAAGAAAGAAAGCAACATTTCTTAAATATATTTTTATATCATCTATAATACTAACTTGTATATTGACTAGATGAATCGTGGTCAAAATTATGATCCATTTTGATTACACGGAGATAAAAATGAAGCGGGGCATGAAGATTAAGAAGGCAGTATAGATTCAGGTCCAGAAGGCAAATATGGAAAAAATAGAAGTGTAGTATGAACAGTGTACAGTAGGTAGAAGTACATTTTCACACATATGAATAAATATTGAATGTATAATGTGTTCATAGTAAAATATGCCATGCAGTATAAGATTATGCATAGTTTGAAGGTACTATATGCAGTAAAAAATGCAAAAAAAGTGTATAAGAGGGACAACTGAGGCCTAGATTCTTTTTTTTTTTTTTCTTGGCCATTTTTTGTGTCATTTTGTGCCATTTCTCTAAGCCTGAGGCCAAAATCAGCTGCACAACGGTTGCAACTAATGTTGATGGAAATTAAACATTGCTGCATGTATTTATCCGTCTATCACTTGGTGAAAGAATGTGCATTAGCTTCAGTTTCACTCCAAGGAGTAGGCAAGACATGTTTGGCCATGAAAGAATGTAATTACCCCTAAATGAGGGGGCTGACTCTGGTGTATTGCTGGTGCTGCCGGATGTGTTATGTGCTGTATATACATTTCTTTATTATGCTATATATTGTTCTGTATGTGCTGTTTATGCAGCAGCGCTATGTCCAAATTGCATTCCCCCCCTTGGGCGCAGTAAAGCAAGCCTTGATATCATCGATATTTAAAGAGAAACGCGAGCGAGTGAGCGTCTGTTGATGAAGCTGTGGATTCATGGCTCAGCAAGAGCTAAAGTAGGCCGTTTTACTCGTAGAACACATAGCCCGCAGTCCTCTGAGGGCCTCTCAGGATGGGAGAATTTGCCATGCATCAGGATGATTTGTCATAAGCTGAGCGGAGTGTAGGCGGATTATGTCTTTGAGGATTCGTATGCAAGAGATGTGAGAGCGGAATATAGAGTGGGTTTGTTCTGGAGTGGAAAACTTGAAATTCCACTTCCTCTGAGATGCAATTAAAAAAAAAAATCTCTGGATGTTCATGGAATCAGAATCGGCTCACCTGGACGTCATTTTCTGTGTGCATGGGGAAGAACAGTGCTCCATGCATATTCACCGGTGGGCAACTATTGTGTCTTTTGAAAGCGCGGCCCCTCATTGGGCGTCATTTTGATTGAGTGGCAGAGAATGTGCCTTCATCACCTGTCAGACAGATATTCCTGGGCAGAAGCACCGGACTATATTTAGCAAAAGGTGACAGCTCAGAACAAATGAGCGGTGGAAATGGACTGCCACTGTCAGTCCTGCACACCTTGACCGGTGTGACAGAGAGTTTAAAGTCAGCCCGCTCACTGTGAAGCAAACCCACCAGTGAGAGGCAAAAGTCTGAAATGGGGACATGCATAATGTCAGTGATTATGCATGCGGCACACCTATAATTACTGAACTTGGAGAAGTTTGGGCAACAACATCGTCAGAGGGTTAGGGTTAGACAATTTATTGCGTATAGCCACATGCAGTAATTAATGCTCATAAATATTCTCTGTAATTTAATATAAGCATTCAAATGCAGTGAAATGCAGCTGTCCTTCTCCAAGTTATGTTCCAGCAAGAGTTTCAGTTTCAACACCAAATGTCCATTAAAACACTATTCTCAGCCCTGTCTCCTGAAAAACATGTTTCCATACATCTAAACTACATTCTTAATTATATTTAGGTGTAAACATATTTACATTTCATATCAACATATCTTGTATATCATGCCGGGCAGCTTTTTCACCACGTGAACTACTTGGTTAAGGTTAGGGAAAGGTTAGGTTTAGGGATAAAAACCACTGGTTATGGTAAGGTGACATAACTAATGTGATATTTATGACAACACCACAGTCGCTTCATGCTAGACTTGAACGTGGGTCGCCTGGGTGAAAGTTGGCTGTTTGACCCATCTGCCACCCAGTCATCCTCTAAATGCTAACCTCAGACTAAGGGATTAGATGCGATACGTTACCAGTAAAACAGAATCCGTGACAAAATACGTCCCCCTCAAAATGTCGTTGAGAATGCAGTTTAGCTGTATGAGAATGTGGAGCTGCTGTTGAACGCCTGTGGCTGAAACATACTTCATTAATGTGGTGTGAGTAAGGCATCATTCAGCTCAGGTGCCTCAAAGCTAATAACAAGCAAATCAGAGTTCTCTATTATCGGTTGAAATATGTGGCCCTGTGGATTCTTTAATTGTGTGTTTGTGTATTTGTCTGAAAAAGGTCTGATTGACTAATTGATTGATTGATATCCCGTCTTTCTCCTCATTTTTATGCATTTGTAATTTGCATTCATGTGTGAGACTGTCTTTCCTCCTTGGATTTCATGAAGTTTTTCCCGCTGGTCTGACGTCAATAACCTGGTGAGAAAATGATGGAAATGGACGGATGGCCTGAGCACTGTGGAGAAGCAGCAGAGGCAAGTCACGATTCTCCTCTCATCAGATTCTGACTAGTTTGATAAAACTTTGCAAACTCCTTGAGGAGCTGTCAGTGGGTGCTAACGAAGAAAATCAAGACCTGCCCTGTAATGTAGGACTGCAAATTGGAAAATTTGTCAGAAAAGGTGCATCATAACCCTGACATGCCTTCCCTTTGTGTTACAGCTGCTGAAGTCTGTCTTCTGTTTAAATTTAAACTCCTAAAATAGAGCCAAGTTTGGAGCACACGCTCCACTGGCTGTTTTAAGTTTGTTTGGTCATTGAAACCAATTAGTGGATTTAGAAAGCATGCGTTACTGACACTTCCAGTGAATTTCTGGCTAAATGCTGCAGGATTAGGGATTCAGACCTAACATGGGCTATGCAAGCAAAAACAAATGAGTGAAAGCATAAACCGCATGCTTTAGAATAGATCATGCAAATTAAATTGCTGGTGTATGTTCTTGGGTTCAATGAAGAAGTGCTTTTGAAGGCCAGTGGTGTTTTTAGACTTGTGTCACCAATGTGTGCAATTTGTTTTACGTCATGTTTTCAGTGTTTTCACCAGAATCTCATTCCTGGCAAAGTGAAAAGCCTTTGAAGCAGCACTTAGACCCTCATAAAACACTAACTCTAACTCTGCAACATACTTTGAATACTTAATAGAAGAAATAATTAATAAAGCAATGCAAAGAAACTAAAATTACACATTTATGGAGCTATGGCCATGGAAGAGCCTTTATTATACTAAATATAGATGACACGCATGAACGGACGATGTTCAATATTTAATAAAAAAGGGCCAATATATCTGCAAACAAATGCATATCGATCCACACTCAGTTTTCCACCTGTGAGTTGTCTTAGTGAGCCTCGACAGACCCAGATCTTCCCTCAGACGCACACACGAGATAACCTGGGTCAGCCAGAGGACGGAGGGAGACAACTCTGCATTTATTGGTGGTGGCATCCAATTGATCTGAAATAAGGCTGGGTAATTGCACTTTCCTTTCATGTTGGGTCTGTTTGGATTGTGAGACCAAGAAGGATTACTCCGCCTCCAGCAGACGCCCACGCTTGCAAGGCTCCCTCGCTCGGCTGTGTGATAAAAAACTCCTCCAATACTTCAAACGCTCGTCTTAGTTGGACCATACACTTAATAAAAATAAAAAAAGAAAACACCGCCGGGGAAAGCAGGGGGATTTAGGACTCTGGATAATTACTGATATCAGTGCTATGAGCCTCAGTACTTCAGTAAAAGTTCGGGTGAGTGTGGGAATGACCTGCCTACCAACTGAGGATCAAGTTTTCATCAGATTTGGATGTTTGATTTGATTGGTTCAATGTCATATTCGCTAAGTTTTTTCAGTCTCTGCCCAGTTTGACACTTCTCTCTGCTACCTTTTCATTCTCTTTTCTGCCCCCCTTGCTCTTTATTCTGATTTTTTTTTTGTATGAATCTAAGCTTAATCTGTAGTCTGTGCTGACTCTAAAATTTGTCATTACACCCTCTATCACATTTTAAATCGCAAACCAAATTGGGATTTGACCATTCTCCTGTGTGTTTCACTAACAGCGAGGAGAGAGCAAGACATCTGATCTTTCGGTATAGGACTGGAGCATTAAAATGCAAATATTTTGCCCTGGGCATGGCGTCTATACTGCGAATGCAGAAAGCTTTTGCTCAGATAGTGTGCAAATCCATGCACTGGTGTGAAATGGCACAGAGCTGTGAGATTTACATTTTCAGTCACTAACTTAAAAACAACAGAGCAATGCCACTAAACCACAAGGACGAGTTAAGACACTGAACACAGAGACAAAACATTGTGCTTTTTACTAATTGCCCACCTAAAATGAAGCAGGTTCAGTCCTAGGCCTCCACCCCAGGCTTGCTTAATTCCTTTGTTTTTTTTTTCTCTCTTATCACCATGGCCTCTTCGCCAGCCAATTCAGTTCTTGGAAGCTGTGCCTTTACCAGAAATAGGTTGTCACCAGCCTCTGTCAGGCCATCCATCCACATTTGAGCAGCAGCCACCATCATGTGGCAAAGTCTCACTTCCTTGAATCCTTCTAGATCAGTTGAGTGTCTTTTCAAGGACCACAAGCCTGTTTCAGAAGGCCAGATGGTGCGATCAGCTGGTCTCCTCAGAGCTCGGCATCAATGTGGCTTGTCCTCACTCAGATCCCTTTATCGTCTAAGACCTCCTTGGATTTCAGTCAACCTGTGCCAGCTCAGCTGGATCAAAGAGAATATTTACAAGGCACTTCTGTGTCCGTCCGGGCTTGAAAAGCACCAGGGTTTCTCCTCCTCCTCCTCCTCCTGCATTCAGCTCAGCGCTCCTCATTTCAACAGCGCGAGTGTTGTACGGTGACCTTGCACCGCTCAGTTTAACGCTGAAGATGGAGGAGGATGTGAAGGGGCTCTCTCAGAACTGCTGATGTATGGAGGAGCCTTGATCCTGGCGTTGTTTCTTACTTTGCCCTGGCATGGCTGATTAGCAGCCTGTCAATCACCCGAGGACCCAGGCGAAAGCGGAGAGCTGGGAGTTTTTCCACAAGGCCCGCTTGCATTTTTAATAGATTCCTCAGCTCCGTCCTAATGTTTCTTGATATTGGTCCCTGTGGCTTTTCTCAGGTTGTTGATATTCAGAGCGTGTCGTCACAGCGTTTTTCATCACATAGCTGTGGACCAAACCTAACCTAACCCAGCCTAACATGACATAACATACTGTAACATGACATCAAACGACATAACATGAGCTCTATTATTATTAAAGCTACTGAAAACACCATGTATGTAGAGAGAGGCCACTCACACACACTGTTAGTGTTAGTGTCTCGCTCTGAGCAGCACTTACACACCACTAACAGCATTTTGTCTTTGCCTCGGACCAATAAGAGAGATGAGCAGCAAAAGAGGAAATCACGACTTTAACACTTGCACAAGCCTTGCTATGGAGGCTCATTTTTGGTTTTCCATAATGCGGAGAGATATTTTAGGAATCTCACCGGAGTCGGGAGGGCGGGAGTCATCCCCGGATGCCAGAGCGAGATGAAAAGTGCCACAAGAGCAGAAACTGTCATTCGCCCTCAGTCTGTCACTCATCCAGACTCATGCAGCTTTTCAAGCAGCGCTGCAGTGAAGACTGTCCAAAAGCAAATCAAGACCAAGATCCAGGCAATTTGTTCTTACTCTGTTATGCTGTGTGGCAACATTTACACCCTGATTTACTAAGGTAGGCGCAAACAAGCTGCATGTGGTAAAAAAAACAAACAAACAAAAAAACAACAACAACAATATAGCGAGTGATTTACCAACAGCTGATATTTAAATGAGCCCTTTTGCAATTTTGGTGCAATTAGCCAAAGGATGCATTCTTTCCTGTTATCAAGTATAAAACAAATTTGATCTGTTGCTTCTGAATAATCCAATCCACATGATCAAATATTGCTAATGCTTTCTGTTCAAAGATAGCATACAGAAATCATCTTTAAACAACCTTAAACCTTGAAATAATTCATATAAATTCCTTCTTCCTCCCACCATTTGACAAATACAGGCCTCTGTGTACCAAAAAATGTGTAATTTTATGTAGGGTAAAATGTCCAATACTGGTAAAAATTGTGAATACTGTTATTATTAGTATTGCTACTAATTTACTCTAACCTCCCCACCCCTTTTCATATATTGGAGGCGGGAGGAAGGACTTGAAGTGTGTCACTGCTTGCATTAATTGTATGTTTTTTTATTGTCAGGAAAAAAAAAAATGCAAACGTCAATTGATATATTGTAGAAAAAAAGTCCAATACTGATGTTCCATGAAGTATGAACACTGATATTTACACCAGCATTGGTATCGGTGCATCCCTAATTAAAACCAAGAGCAGAACAATGTGAATGTCAAGTTGTGTAACATGATGGTAGTCGTGTTAATCTGCCATCAAAGTGAGGACGTCTAATTCTCAGCTAATATTTAACAACAAAGAACAAACGTCTCAGCAATCGGACATTTGGAGATTACAGCATGACAGCAGGCATTGTGAGAGGGGAGCTTTGTTAGATCCAATCGCAGGAAAAAAAAAAAAGAAAAAGAAAAAGAAAAAGGAAAAGAGACGAATCTCAGACGATGGGAGCGAGGCTGATTATGCCGACACTCCAGCCGTGTACTCGACAGGGTTTCGAAATAAATTCTCGAGTCTTCGCTGTCGAGGCCGAGTGAAAACGCCGACCGCTCCACGATGAGACAAAAACCCTTCTGATGCGGCCGCAGCTCGAGTGCCACAACACTTTTGGAGCGCCGCAGTAAACACTCGGCGGGTTTCTCAAGTCTGCAGCTCTGTGCCGCAGCGAGAGAAGCGACTGCCGCATTAACTTTGGGATGAGGTGAAGTTTAATTATTGATCAAAACCAGTAAATGCTCTTTAATAAATGATCAGCTGTAAGACTGGGGATGGATCACTGGAGAGAACTGGCATTAAAGGTGACTGATTAACTGTGTGTGTGTGTGTGTGTACGTATGCTTGTACGCACTTTATATGTGTATATATTACCTCTGCAGGTATGTGTGTGCATGCATGTGTGTGTGTGTGCTCACATGCATGTGTTTATATGTGCTGTTGTGTTTGAGTGTACCTATGTAAGAGTAGTGTGTGTGTGTGTGTGTGTGTGTGTCTGTGCTTGTATGTGCTTTTAAATATGCCTTATATGTAACTGTGTTACCTC
>OMLB01029659.1:0-12271 GCA_900302555.1 Myripristis jacobus | reverse complement strand
TCGAGTCCACATCAACACTGCTGAGTCATTTGTTGGTGATTTGGTAGCATTTGTGAGACTTCAGCACAAAAAAAACTGTCTATGGTTTCTTTATTCCTTCAAAATGCTTTATAACAATTAGATGTTTGTATATTACAAAGAGTGCAATTTTTTTATAGCCTAAACACAACTGGTGCAGTTTTAAAATCAAATCATTAGCCATCCAAGATCACCTATTACAATCGCAGTGATTCTCCCGTCTCTTTATCTTTCTGTTGTCATCCATGAGCAAAGAGAAAGGGAAAAAGAAATGGACATGGTAGCTTGCTAACCAGGTACCTTTTGTATGGTTCAGTTTGGTCTAATAAATCCTTCCCTGTCATAAGAATGAGAGTTTCTCCGAGTATGTATTGCTCCAACATGAATGAAGTAGATGTGGACTGAAAACAACATGATTTTGAGTGGCGACACAGAGCTTAAAAAAAATTTGTTTTGAAGGATGCAGAGCAACACACAACCATCATGTTGATGGGCGCCGCAGTGCTGGCTTTTTGTCGAGAATTAATAATTAATTTAGTTGAAAAGTGGCTGCAAAATTCAGTGGATCCACTCCCATTAAAAGAGAAATATGCAGATCAAAATGTCAAAGTTTTGAGCCCCACTTTAAATCAGACTGTGACAGGGATGATTATGTGGAAACCCCATTTTGCCCATAGTGACACTGTGTTGGATCCAGAATTTCATGCGGGCAAAGGTGTGTAGTTAAGATTACTTCAAAGGTGAGAACAAGGTGAAATATTTCTACTGATTTGGCTGTGAGGGGAACTGCATCGTTTGTATGAGAAGCATAGTAACTAGGGCCTTGTGAATATAGTTCACTATACACAAGAAAGGAAAATAAAGGCCATTCTATGCTTGTGCAGCTCAGGCTAGGCGTACTATATATTTTCTGCAATATTCTGCCCCACTGTTTGTGCTTTTGTCAGAGTGTGTGTATTGTGGGAGAGAATGTAAAGGGAAAGTGACTAAGATGTATGACACAGTGAGAAACAACATGTAGACAGGTAAGACAGGTGAGGGGGGTGGGCTGTATGCAATGTATGCCTCACAGAGCACAGTGTGCTTACTGTTGGCTCCAGTCGGTATTGTCTATGAGGCAGAGAGCACGAGGTCAGGGTCGATAAACACACCGAACGATGAGAACATCACTCGAAAATGAAAGATATGGAGAAAAATGAGGGATGCGGCGACAGGTGAAGGGAAGATGAATACGAGGAGAGTGAGGGCAGGTTCACTCTATTCTGATTTTTCAAACTGCCAGCGTCTCTTTTACATAAAATGCAGCGGGGAAGCAACTGCAGAGTGGATGGAAAGCAGCCACGTTGGAAACCTGCTGTGTTTTTTTTTTTCTTCTAGAGATGAGTGGGGCATTTTCTTAAGTTGAACAGTTCAGCTTTTTAGAGGAGAGTGCATTTCAGCAATATTATGCTTTCACTTATGACTGCTTGTTGCCTGTTAATTCTTGCATGGGTTTATCATCTGTCTGTGATGCGTTTTCTTTCTTTCTTTCTTTCTTTTTTTAATGAACCATCAACCTGCCCTGGGACTGCAGGTGGAAATTAGCCTGTATGGCTAAAGGTGGAACATTTACATGATTGATTCAAGTACTCATGTTCATTAATGTGGTAGCATTTCTTCCTCCTATTTTTTTTAGATGCATTTTTATCAGACAGGGGATCTTCAGATAACAGGCGCCACATAGAAGTGCTATACATAATCTGAAAGCTGGGAACCGTAAGATTAATTTGAGGTGTCAAACAGTGCTCTGTGTCAAGTTATTCAAGTCATAAATCTGTAACAAACTTTGTGTTTTGGTTAGGTGCCTATTGATTTTATTTATAGAGAGTATAAGGCTTAGAACATTATGATGGAGGTATATGATGGCCATTCCCATGCTCAATTAAGTTAATAAGTTGTTGAAGAAATTTGTTAGTTGATGCCATTTCTTACACAGACTTGGTGCAAACTTTAACCATTTTTGACCACTCAAGAATTAATGAGAATGGTCAAAAATCCTTCAAAATACCACATTAGGACACCAAGACCTTGAGCATCATCACAACAAAATTCATGCTGTGATTTGGTCTTAAACTTTTGACATTTGGAAATTTCTGTAAGAACTGCATTTTTCTGTGACTGGATGGCTAGCATTCAGCTCTGGAAATGTCTCAGAAACTCCCCCTTATTGACAAAATACCTAGAAAACCTGACATCCTCTGAATGCCCTCTGGAGGTCAGAGGTCAAAGGACCCTGCTGAAAATTACCCTGCCAGTTTTTCCCCTGAGCAAAATTTAACTTTGGAGCGATATTACATCCCCTTGCTGACAGCCCAACATGATTTCCTTGGTACCAATGGATTGTTTGCTTGTCTGTTTCATATGATACCATTATATCTTTAATGTACTAGATTTAAAACTGTGCCTGCTACAGCCTCTTGAAAAACAATATATAAAACAAAATATTCTGACATTGCTGGCATAATCAAACAAAAAAACAGTAGTTATGCAACTTACCATAAACATGCAGATCATTATAGCTGCATCATGTGTCATCATCGTGTCTAACATGAGGTTGCCAGGGTCAGACTACATGGGTCTCTACTGCTAAATAGTCTATTTTTTTTTTTTAAGTTGGACTACAATACAAGAAAATACAGATTTGCCAAACCTTATTTGATAGTAGTCGTAGGATTGTGGCGGTGCTGCTGTGCTCCTCTGTGTGCCGAGAAAAGTGACCAGTTGACCAAGAACAGAGATCGTGCCGTGGCTAAAAGCTGTAAAGACTCTGATCTCTTGCTGGCGCCGTTAAAGCTTTCGGTGCCCGGCTGCAGCCTCGTTGGCCCTCATGTGGGCCATGTCCTCCATCGGCAGCTGGAAATGGCGTTCCTGCTGCTCTCTCTGTGCCTCCTCCATCTGCTTCAGGGTGTTCAGGAAGTCATTGTCCTGATTTTTTTTGCTGGATAAGAGGAAGACGAGTACAACTGGCCAAATATTTTTCAAAACCTATATATTGCTATTATGTTAATTGCATCAGTACTTAATATCACTGTACAACCACCCCAGGAATAAAGGGATACCTTGACTTCTATGTTGCTATTATATTCATTACATCATTACATGCACACATCTTACCCTTACAGCAGGACTTGGTGCTGGAGTTGGGCTCATATTGGTCAGTGGGGGGGTCTAGAAATATCAACTGTGTTGTGGAGCACAAAAGAGACAAATTAAAACAGTGAGCCAGTGGAATTACACCGGCCGCGCTGGACTTCATACATTTAATACTGTGAACAGCGGGTATAATGAATGCACATGGGAAACCCAAACAATAGCCATTGTGTAATGAAGTCATGAGCACATAAGTACTAAAAAAAAAGACCCTACATGTGGCCATATAAATGGATGACTTAACTGGTCAATACTGTAGAAGGTGATGACTACCAGGCGATACATCGACCTGCACCACCATCGACTGCAAAGGAGAAGCCGAATCCAATGAAATGCTTGAACCTGCACATGCAGCTCTTTGTTGTTCTTCCTGCTGGATCCATGGTGTTTGTTATTGTAATCCTTGATCTTCTTGTAGTTGTGCTTTATCTTTTCTATTTTTTTGGCTTTGCTGTGCGCTGGATGCCCGGCTCCCCACCGATGCTGTGCAATTTTGGCATACACTCTCATTATGTGTAACAGAGTGGAGCTCCTGCTGTATGCTCTCCTCTCCTCAGATGGTAATGAGGCCATGCACCTCGTTGTTTGTCCAACTTGCAGCATCCATTCTTTTGTTGCTCTGTCGGTGCTGGCTGAGTTACATGGCTGGTTGTGTTGCTGCCCTATGGGGACAGTGTATGTTAACAGAAGAGTTGCCACGCTGCTTCACCAGTCAGGATTGACTTCAGTGTAACTCCTTCTAAAACTTCCTGAAACTCAGATTTTTTTTTCTCCATCTCCTCCTGAGCAGGGACTAAATCAGGTTTGAGGAGCTTAACATGTAATGTTGACGATAACAGTGGAAAAGCTTGGAAAACAGTGAGATGGCACGTCATCTGCCGCCTCCCCACTTCCAATTTGAAAAACAGCGAGTGCACAAACACAAAAACCATGTATCTCAACAGATATTTCAGTTTATTTTTGGTTTTCATGAACTTATTTTACTGTTGCCAACTGAGTAGCTCCTCACTTTCTGCTGCACACTGCATTGTGACACAGCAGCATGCAGGAACCTCACACTCAAACTGGAGAGCAGATTTTAAACCCTGATTATTTAAACTAGTTAAATACTCGGTCCTCCTGCAATAAAAAAACATGACAAGTTTAGGCCTTTGATTTCAATTAACATTAATATTAACATTAATAGTTAAATAAAATACAGTCTCTGTTCAGCAGCTGTTCTCCGCAGCTTACGTTGTAACATGGATTATGAATTAGGAGCAACAGGGGGTCACACTTTCTAAGATCTTTCACCAAGAATAATCCTGGACAAGTCTGTCTGGTCTCCAAACTACGTTTTGTGATGACAACACGAGAAGTGACACAGGAAAAGAGTGGGTGAGAGCATAGGTGTAATTTATGGGGGGATGGGTGGGTTGCAACCCACCCAATAATCCAAACTATTTATATATTTATATATATTATATATATCTATATAATCAAAATATTTAAAGATTTTCTCATGCGGGGCATGTCCTCAGACCTGCCTCACAGGGTGAAATCTCAACCCCCCCAATGTTCAACTCAAAGTTACGCCCTTGGGTGAGAGAAAGGAATGGGATATGAGACTGAAACTGAGTAAATAATTATTTTTGCAATGAAAACATTGTGTTGCCTGTTCAAATTGTGGTTCAACAAGGTTTCAACTAGTGAAAAGCCTGTGTGTATGCCAGTGTCTCATAGAAACTGTATTAGTGTGTGTGTGTGTGTGTGTGTGTGTGTGTGTGTGTGTGTGTGTGTGAGAGAGAGAGAGAGAGAGAGAATAAGACTGTGTTCAGGGAGATGTGGATGACAAGAGGAGCCCTGTATCTTGCGATCTCATTGGCTGCAACTCGTCGTATTTAGCCTGCTAGATATCTGGGATGCATCGATGAGCCTCTCGCTTCACGCATTTGAACAGCTCACATGCAGCCGATCACACACCGATTTGTCCCTGATCTGGGGCTTTTGTTGTTGAACTGCAAAAACTGTCGGCAAGTGGAAAATCAGGGCTAAAATTGTGTTGTGTGAACTAGTCCATTATTTGCACTAATACTATTCGTGTGAAGAAGCCATTTGGAGTTAGTCTAGCTGCAGAGGCGGCGCAAAGCATAAAATCATGGACCGCTTATTCTCTCTCAATGGTAGACAACACACAGTCGACTTGTTTGGCTGGCCAACCAGTGGTGTTCCTTTTGATCTTTCACTCACTCCGTCACCGACACAGCGGGCTCTAATGCTGGCCCGATCCTCAGACCTGCCAAAAATGTACATTATCATTCTTCAGTTTGAACACACTACACTACTCTGAACTAAGAGTAATATGCTGTGTACATTTTGGTTGTGTTGACCATCTCTGGTAAATGTGAAGACAGCTTTTAAATGACTAATGTTTACTCATACTTTGTTTCTTGTCACCCACGCCTCCAAATTATCAGTAGGAACTGCACAAGTGCAATGCGAGAAAGCACAGAAGCCAAAGGGAGAGACCCAGAGGGATAGGTAAGTGCTTGCTTAGATAAGTTATAACCAGCTTTGTGCTGTAGCTGGACACTGTGGCCGTGGTTAGCGGGCGTTGCTAGACATGGGGAGCATAATTTAGTTCCGTTCCATTGGACGTAGTAATGACCCATTCATGCTGCGGTATTCTATGGAGTTGTTTTGCTCTGCTGTTCCTCATTTGTACATGTTTTTTTTCTCTGTCCTCTGCCTGTCAACTGCCTCAGTTCCCTGAATACCGCCCCACACACTGCGCTTTACATTTATTGATCAGCTTCCTTGTTTAGTTTGTCCTAGGCCGGATCAGATGTCTTCCCCTATTTGTCTCGAGCTATTGGGCACACTCACATCTGCTGCAATTAAAAGTCCAAGCTGCCATAGCTTAAAGGCAGCTCCCTACCCCTGGCCAACACAAACACACAACTGTTTAAGGAATGAGTGTAATTAGTTTAAAGTTGAAGGTCCATATCGATGATTTTGCATGTTTAGCCAAATATCTGCAGAGAGTATCAACTTTACGTTTCTGCTAATCTGTACCCACAGCAAGCAGTCGTATTTTACAACTCTGATATCTTTTTTCATCCCTTTTTATCCAGCCATTGGTTTCCATTCATTCCACTATGATATGAAAATGAACTTTCAACTTATCACTGTAATAAAGTCTTCCACATTCGTTTTCCTAAAGGCAGCAGCACTGCTGTGTTTTGATGACTCGACATTGGGCGGACTGACATGGTCCCTCCGCCAGAAAATAGTCCCAACTATCAGTTCTGTGGTTTATGAATGTGAGGACTTTGTTAGCCACAGAAGCAGAGCATTAAAAGGTGGCTATTTGAACCAAAAATTAATATTTGAAAATGAAGTGATTTTGATTGTATTTGTGAAATCTTTAGTGCGCCCACATGATTTTAAAAATGGTTTGTTTCAATGTAAAATGTGGTTAGATTGTAGTGCACGGGCAAAAAAAAATTCAGAATCACTGCTGCTTTAACCCATAAACCAAACCGTAAATGTCATCACTAACCTTGACCCACCCACCCTAAACTAATCCTGATTCTAACCTTAACCCTAAACTCTGGAGTTCATGTCCTAATGCTAAACTAGCCCCTTAAATAGGTGAGGAACTGACTTTAAAAATGCTCTCATTCAGAAGGTCTAAAACTCAAACTAGTTCTCACAGTGACAGAAACATACACACAGCGCATACACACACACACACCAATACCATCTCACCTTGGTGTCACCTCCAGATGTGAGCCGTAGCTCTGACCACGCATGATGGCTGGGTAATTGGTTTCCATTAGACCGCACTGTTCCTTCCTTCCCATCAGGCCGTTCAGGAAGGGGCTTGCCCTCAATTCCCCGCAACCTAGACACACATGCTGCACCTTGTCCGATAGCCCTCGCAAAGGGGAAGTCAGATAGATAATAAGGAATGTACATCCAAACCAGAACATCATTTACTAGCTGGTGCGGTACAGAGAGGAGGAGGAGGGCGCAGCACTTTTTTTTGGATTCATAGTGATCCGTCTTCTGGAGGATCCCGACCTCCCTGAGTTCCTGTCAAAGTCACAAGCCGAAACACGATGCCACTTCTGTTAGAGGAACCGCGAGGCCCCATCTGAGGACGTCCAGATAAACTCGTCATGATTTACTGTGTGGGACATCTGGAGACACAGTGAAAGGTCCTCACTTTTCCTCTGCATCTACAGGGCATCACTGAGTCTGTCTCTCTAACCCTGGCTGTGCTTACGTACCACTGCAGTTAAAGGGATAATTCACCCATTTAGTGTGTACATGAACCGCCGATGCCCTGTGCCTGGACCACCTTGTTGCCTTGAGTAAAACAGATTAGAGAATCCCCCTGTCTAGAACAATAAACTTCCCTCTGGGACAATAAAGTCTCATCTAATCTAAACGGGTGCAGTGTTTCCAAGGAGGGAAGCTGCTGGCTCCTCAGAAAGTTGCTCAATGCTACAAAAAAATTTGCATGAATGTGTATTTGCGACAGAACCAGGCCAATAGGGGAGAGGGTGTATGGGCCAAGCAAGTAGCATAAACCACCATCAGTACTGCCAAATACCTAATGGTTATGAATGAGTGAATGAATGAATGAATGAATAAAAGTGCCACTACTCATTAGAGGACTACAACAGTTGGAAAGAGTCATTGAATTTGTCTCAAGTTACTTCTTAGACTAAAAGTCACCAAGTTAACAGTGTTTTGTATTATTTTGTCCAGTTAGAGTACAGTTTACAAGTTTAATTTTAAACCTCTGAAACCTCTGAAATATTCCCTCAGAACAAAATTCCCATATTTCACCCCAAAAAAGTGGCTTCACAGAATAGAGAGAATATTTTTCAAAACTAATAAAGTAAAATTTGTTCAGAGCATTAAATAAAACATTTAACAATAAAAATCCATCAGTGGGCCGGCTGCTGGGTGTTTGGGTAAACGCCTACTGGTTTAACCTTCAAAGTCAGGTAACTGTGGTTGAGTGTGAGGGAGTTGCCTGTGCGTGTTAGGTGAAAACTACACTGGGAACAGCCTTGTTTTCAAGTGAGAGAGAGTGAGAAAAGCCAGTGTGTGGATAAACCAGATGGGAGTACTATAGCGACACCCCTCACACTCGGTGAGGATTAGGATTTGCATATATCCATACTGATGAAGATGAGGCTTTTTACCACTGCTGGTGGCCCTGAAGTGTGATTTTCCAACACAGCCTGGGCTGCAGGATACCAGCTGACTCGCCTGGCAATCAGCTGGCACTACACCGGCACGTGCCAATCCCAAACCATTTGCAATGCCAAAGAGAGGGCTGGGGAGGAAGAGATGTGGACAGATATACAGAGCAGTGAGTGCCTCTTACCTCCCTCTGCCTCTCAGCAACACTCAGCCTCGCTTCAGTCGCAGTGGAAACAAGAGTCGAACTTCACACATGACTGTGCTGTGCCGTGGAGTGCTGCACATAATTGAAATGGCCCCCAGTACCTCACACACCAGTTCAGTTCATTGTCATGAGGAGCTACTCCTATCTGGGCAAAACTTTTAGAATTATAATTCATTAACATAAAGATCCATCTGTTTGTAATCAGAAGTTCAAAAAAAAAACAACAAAAAAAACCCAAACAAACTGTGACAGTCACATGTGAAAATGGTAAATTCACACGTGAAATTCAAACTTTCACACGTGAAAAGGCATATTTCACACGTGACATTTTCGCAAAGGTTGTAACAGTTGAAGTTGATATACCTGCTCCTTTTTTCAGGGTTTGCACGATCACCTGAATTTAAAAGGACCATACCAGTAATTTTGCATGCTTAGTGTAATATTTACAAAATGTGTATGTCATGTTTCTGGTCATCTAAAATTAAGGTGGGTAAGTTGCAGCAAAATGGGGCTAAACACTCGACATCACTGCCATGGTCATTTTCAACAGAATTCCCCAAAATAATAACACGCCTCCTCTCTGCTTTGTGTAGAACTTGTAGGTGTGTATTTCTGTTTGTGTCTTCTTGCTCATGTTTGCCCAAACCTGTCAGGGTTCCCCCTCGCCATCATTATCTCACTTAGCTAAATAAAGAAGGATAGTGGGAGTCGGCATCTACAGTGAGCCCTCTGTGGAGTGAAAACGCCGGGACACTAACAGCAGACATCTTTTAATTAGCCTTAAAAGTGACGGGACCTCCAGTTTCAGCCCCTCTCGGCCTCCCCCACTGGTTTAAAAACTGCCGTGCACTGGGTGGAGAGGAAAGTCTGATTACCTGAAGGCAAACTACAATACAGTACAACACTATGGAGCAACATCCAAGTGGGTAACCCTGGAAAAAAGAAAATTGTGGTTTTAGTGGCTAAACCATTGGCAGTTCAAAACATGCCCCTATATGTGGAGGTAATTATTCCCTTAAAACCCAGTCTGCAAATCAAAGATATGTCAAGTTTTGTGATGTCGTGTAAAGGCAGGTGGGGTGTTTCAATTGTTCAAATGAGTGCCATGTTCATTTCTAGCTAGCTAAGGTTAGCTAGCTAATATTAGCAATATGAAAGTGGACCTTAACCATGACAAGGATTATATTCCTTACCTTAACCACGACGACAAAATTTTCCTAACCTTAACCATGACCTTTCCCTAACCATAACTTAACCTTAACCAAGTGGTTAGGGTGGCTAACAAAAAAAACCAAAACAAAACAAAACAAAAACAAAAGTGACTAAAGTAGCTAATGAGCTAACGTTAGGTACAGTATCGTGATGTCGATGCAGGCTCCACAACATCGGCTGTAAGTCTAAATGCTGATATGTGGCATATTTTTGGTTCAGCAATGTTGACATTTTATCTTTCTGGTTTGCAGAGACGCAAGATGTCAACATTTTATTCTGGTGACTGAGTTGTACCTTCTATATCAAAACACACCCAGGTAAAAAGATCAGATTTCAGTACACTTATATTCCGTCATGTTTGTTTTTCTGAATGAATTTTTGAACAGCCAACACAAATAATGGGTGCTAACTGAAAAAAAATCACTATTAATAACTTGCACATAGCTTGATCCCAATGTTTTTTGCCACAAAAGCGTGTACAGAAGCATAATGTATTTACTTTACTTAAAAAAAAAGAAAAGTGGCTTGTTTTTTAAGATAATTATCATTAATTCATGAATACCTTTCTCAGATTTTGAAGATAATTATCTTAATTCTGAAAACAGCTTATTTTTTCCCATAAACAACATTTCTCAGTATTTCTCAGAAAAACAAGGCAGAAAAAAACAAGGCAGTTTTTTTTTTTTTGTAAGTGAATGCATTATGCACTAGTCAAAATGTACAGTGTGCTGGACAGGAAAAGGACTTGTAGTATTGTCTGGTGTCATACAAGCATCTGATGCTGAACAAACTGTACATGCAACTGATACCCTAAATTCAATTCTGCTGACATTTTGTTTAAGCCCACTGTCCCTGGGATGACTATCCAGGGAAAGTGGGCTTAGCAAGTCTGCAGCTTTCCAGCAACACTCAGCAAAACGCTATTACTCATTTATTCTTTACTTTATTTCACAGGAAATTCTGCAAACAAGAAAGTACATCCCTGTGTTCACACTACAGACAGTCAGATGGTGGATGGGGTCGGAGACTTCGACTGCTTCTGCTGTGTAGGGGAGAGTGGGGTCGGTTGTACTACTTTTATTTACCTCAGAAACACCCTCCTTTATTGATCCTGTTAGGATGGTCTGGAGCTACCTTACTCTACATGAGCTTCCTCTGATCAAAAGGTATGAACTTGTGCTCTTGTGGCAACCAGCCCCATCACAGTGTTGGCTGTCACTGTGTTATTCTAATGAGGAATAAACTCACGAAGGGAAGCTGAGTCCTAAAATGTAATAAAGCATATCTCATGCATATATAAAAGATCAAAATTCATAAAATCGTGGCTGAAAGTCAAAACTGCAATAATAAAAATATTACAATAACCACAGAAACAGCCATCAGCAGAAACTACCATATATCTGCAGTGATACAATAAACCATGTTTTCCCCTGCACTGTGGCCAATTCTGATTTAGTTTTAGTCTTTTAACTGAAATGAAATTTTAGTTTATTTTAGTCAATTGAAGTAGATTAGTTTTAGTCTAGTTTTTGTTGACAAAAACTTGAGTGGTTTTCGCCAAGTCGATCATTGTCCACATTTTTTTTTCATGAAAAATTCCTCCATCAAATTATATTTTCGTGACCTGTGCATACACACAGATTGATCTACATTTCTCATCATAGCTTCTTGTATTTAATATATCTGATTTGTGTTTAAATACTATTCTTAATAATGAAACTAAAGTTTGTCTGTTCCTTCCAAATTGAGGTCAGGAGTTGTTTTAATTTCTCCGTTTCTTGCTTTTTTTGCCTCCATTTGTATTTGTTGATCAAAATATAATGAGATTTTGTCAGCTTTTTGTCAACATAGGCTCATTTTTGTTTAGTTTTTGTCACGTTTTCATCTTGGGCAAAGTGTTAATATTTAGTCACAGTTTTAGTTAGCAAAATCACTTGTTCAACACTGAATCAACAGCAACAAAACCTGGACAGCATCTCATGAGGGTCCGTGGTCTAGTGTCTCAGAAATGCAGGTCTACTGCAGCCCCATCATTTAACTGTGCTGTGGACTCCATTTGGACTCTGAGACAGTTTTTTTTTTTCAGAGTGATTGTGGCCAGAACATCTCTGCCTGCTCCATTACTCTGCCTCTGCGGAGTCTTTATCTGCTCCTCTCTCTCACTTTTCACCTCCATTTAGATGGCTCACAACAGAGCTACCATGGCAGCACAATGCGCGGGACTCCCAGCGGTAAACAAGACTGTAAGAGATAAACGTGGAAACAGAGCAGCTGCTGTCTGTCTGTTAGCCAGCTCAGCTGTGGCCTGATCCCTGTGGGACGGGTCAAGCCTGTCTGAGACCACAACGCCACAGCTGGAGAGAGAGAACCAGGAGGAGGAGGAGGGAGACACATCTGGAGAGAGCGTAACTCCGGAGTTGCGTGGATCTTATGTAACTTTAATAA
>OMLB01029656.1:758-12360 GCA_900302555.1 Myripristis jacobus | reverse complement strand
TTCAGGTGTCTCTCTCATTTGAAACCTTCTCTGCCAAGGACCAGCATATCCACGTGCGGCTTTGTCTACCAGCCTGTAGGATTTTCATTAGGTCCCTGTTCAACTGCCACATCTGAGATTTCTCTGGAAAACTCATCTGCAGACAAGCTGATGCTCGGTTTCACTGTAGATGCTCTGAGGATTGATTTTTCCACTTCTTTCTCCAGAATTCAGAGAGCTGAGGCAAACTGTACTACAGAAGATAGACTGCTATATTAGACACTGTTAAATTATTTGTGGGTGATGCAATGTTTTCATCAAGAATATTTGTTTGTTCTTACCTGTGCCAACTGGGCTGGATGGGGGTTATGTTTTTGCCCCAGTCTGTTTGTTTGTTTGTTTGTTAGCAGATATCTATCTAAGATTAGATTTTGATATATTAATAATATAATATTGATGTTAATTACACAGATTCTATATTTTTCTATATTTTGATACCTTAATAATATAATATCGAGTATAATACAATATATATGCAATATATAGGAACTCAAGGGGTAGGATCATATAAGTTTTTAACTTCTTCCTACTCCCTTTTGAACATGTGCTGGCCATCGAGAAAATAACACTGAATTTATCTATTTTTTTTGTTTGTTGCACTTTTTTGATAAATATATAATTCACTGCATTATATAATAACATGCCACAATTTCTGTTTTCATTTAGGTTAAGTGCCACACCTTTTTATTTGCTTAATTCTAATTGCGCTGGTGTTTAAAAAAAAAAACAACAACCAAAAAAACAAGTGTGTCATGCCCCCTTAAATCTGATTGCTCACTTTTAAGAGTAAACAACTGCATCCTGCACACTCCAAAACGGCTCCTCTGAGACACGCCCACACAATGCAAGCCACGCCCACGCCCACAAAGAAATGTCAAAAAACACTGGATAACTTCGAGAGTTAGCAGCTCAGTAAAGCTAGATCTGGAAATATTGTAGGTCCATTCCAAAGCCCCTGAAATCCAAAGTGCTGGTTAGATTACTGACCCTGGATGGAGAACTTACTAAGGGACTTGTTATCTTATTACTTTTCCTTCTATGGTATACTCTAAAGGGAGACATCCACTTTCTAACATTTTTGGGGTCCTCGTACTTCTACAGTGAATTGGCAAATGTGGAACCCAGTCAATTCCTCTTAGCTGGAATTTCAGAAGATCATATATGATCTTCTCCGTTAGCACTCGATGGATCATCTAATCTACTACGGCTCCATTAAACTGTCTTCTTTGGTCATTCCACAAAGCCTGAGAGGGACTATGTTCATAATAGCTATTTCAAAGATCTGGCAATCTCAGTGCTCTTTTTGCCTTTTAATAACATCAGATATGGTCAGTATATAGATAAGATAAGATAATTCTGATGTCAGACCACTTTGGCCCTGATGGGCTACGGAATGGGTCTATTTCCAAATCTATCTTCATAGAGCTGGTAATGCTTTGAGTTATCCAATGTTTTTTGGACATACCCTTCACTGATTCGGGCGTATTGACCCTTTGATTGAAGGTTCATCTTCACCTTCATCTTCGTACCTGGTCCCTTCATCTGATCCAGACATTATTTTTTCCACAAGACTACAGATTGTAGACTTCAAAGCAGCTGATTTTTCTGCACACATTAACCCATCGTCACTGAGGGAGTAGAGGTCTCTGGCAGAGGTGTAATATCCAGTGGGGGAGGGAAGCCATGAGGAAGCCTTGTCCAAGCTTGTCCTCGGCAGGGGACAGGGACGCGCTGACCTCGACTGAGGCTGTGGTTGAGTGATGGAAGGAACACTTTGAGGAACTTCCATACTTGACTGACACATTCTCCGTGGAGGAGCCATCGCTAGAGGATTTAGGGGGAGGGTCACTGAGGAAGCTGGGAAACCCAACAGTGGTAAGACACTGGGAATGTATGAGATCCACCCTGAAATACTGAAGGCTCTGGGTGTTGTTGGGCTGTCATGGCTGTGGAATGACAGACCAGGGCGGTAGTTTCCATTTTAAGAAGGAGGACTGAAAAGGGAGTGCAAACTTTTGGGATATCACCTCCAAATGAAACGGTTAGGCCAGGGCGTTGGAAAGGAGGTTCTGGCCACTTGTTGAACTTCAGATTCAGAAGGAACAGTGCAGGTTCCTTCCTGATCATGGAACAGTGGACCGACTCTTTACCCAAGCACAGACACAAGAGGGATCATGGGAGTTCACCAGCCAATCTACATGTGCTCAGTGGATCTGGACCTTATAACCTAAATCATTCATAAACACTTTATATGGGTAGTTTTATTGTAAAGTGGTACTGCAAATAATACGGTGTGACCATTAATTTTAATGAAGACATCAGTTGTGGCATGTTATTACATAATACACTGAATTATTACAGATTCATTTTATTACAAAATGTATCAGGTTATTACAAAATGTGAGTGTTTTTACAAAATGAGGGAGAAAAATTTTACATTTTGGCGAGTTACTGTAAATTGTGGCGTTATCACATAATGCTTTATTATAAGGAGTGCGGTGGTGGGCGTGGCCTATCACAGAAAAGGCGCCTAACTCCAGCAACAGAAATACTCCCTACATCAACAACACACAGATATTTGTTTAATGTTTGAATTTATTAAACAAAAATACCTTTAATTGAAGTATGAAAAGCACAAACTGACAAAAGTGGAAGTGGCAGCTCTTGAGAACTGAGAGCCATCTTTCTAGTTTTGTTTGAGAACTGCACTTTGCTCACTGGATATCATTTGAAACCCAACATGGAGGACGCACCGACACACAGGAACATGCTTTTGAGAAAGACCCTTGAGCGCGCAACGTGACAGACCACCTACCCTGCTGGTCGGGAGTGGGCGGGATGTCCACGGGGTCGGGCAGGGCACAGATCACCTGGGTGTCATGCATCGTCACGGCCCTGCTGCGGAAGGCGCCGAAGACACAGACCAGGCTGTCGGACGGCCTCAGGCGGGGGAGGGTGGGAACGCTGATTTCAACCTGGAGAGGGAACAGCGGCGGAGAAGAGAGGGAGGGAAGGCAGGGAGAAAGGATTAGAGCGGGAAGGGAAAAGGAGAAAAGCAGGAATTAAGGGAAACAGCAGGGGAGGAAATAAGGTGAGGGCCACGGAAAGTCAAAAGGCAGAGAGAGAGGGAGAGATGAGAAACAAAATGAGAACAGAGGAGTCATTATATTTCACATCACACCTCTGCTGGCGGCAGTCGCAAAGACATAAGACAAAGAAACCAGTCGTGTGTGTGTGTGTGTGTGTGTGTGTGTGTGCACAGAGGGGAGACGCATTGTGTGTGTCAAGGAGGAAATATGTGTGTGTCATTGTATGTGTGTCTGTTCAACAGTGACAGAGAGAGAGAGAGGATGGGATTGACAAGTTACTGATTGAATGCAAGCGTGTTGAGAAGAGTGCATATATACATATATGTAGGTGGGTATTAGTGTGTGTGTGTGTGTGTGTGTGTGTGAGTGTGTGTGTGTGGTGCAGTAATACTTGCTATTCAACTGTGCTGTTCAAACATTCAGACCTCATTACTCTCTACTGACCTCAACAGTTAAATTCGGCTGCTGAAGTTTTAATTTTGAAACTTTCTGAACTTCAGCAACAAAAAAAAGCTCTGAAATGAATTCACCTGGGCCTTTTCTGTTTTTGTTAGTTTTTTTTGTTTGTTTCTAGGAATTTAAAGCTGCACACTATGTTGATTTTACTACTTCTTTACTTTTAATCTAATGATATTTTATGATTTCTGATCGCCACATCATTATTTTCTCCGTACAGAAGACCGCTTTCTCCTCTGGTTAAAATTATGTTTTTTCACAACTAAAAAGAAAAAAAAGATTTGCTATTTTACATAAACTGGTTAATGTCTGACTGCTGTGCCATTAAGCTCTTTGAATGCAGCGGCACCAACATAAACCACTGTCTTCATTGCATAATGAATGAGCACCACATGTCCCATCTCTGCTTTTGTGCGCTACTATGTGCAAGACAAATTTCCCTTGAGTCAAAACAAAACCAAAAAAAAAAAAATAAATAAAAAATAATAACCCAAAACAGATCTATTCTAGTCTAACAGTACAAAGGGGGTGATGGGAAACGGGCTCTTTGATCAGTTCAGTATTAGAAAGCTGCAGCATCAGGTTGCTCATCTAAAAAACTTCATTTTGAACTTTACGTTGAAAGAGAAATTCAAATCTAATGTTTTGTTTTTCTTTGAAGAGGATGCTCATCTCTGTGGGCAAAAAAAAAAAAAAAATCCTCCCACCTCCACATATTCAGGATTTCACGTGGATTTTATTCTCTTCAGGGTGGAAAAACCTCTGAAAGCGCATTTGGACACTAAAATCACTAAAGCTCTCCACTAGAAGTAAAACTAAAACGCAGACTAATCAGTTTATTTTAAAGGTATACCAGCTCCTTAGGTAACTCAACCTGCTGTACTTAATGGGACGGGAAACTATGGGATGTATTACAGCCGTTTAATGAATAATTAACAACGAGACAAAACCTCCGTCGTATCAGTGATGGGAGGACATTGAGCGACTGATATCTGACTTTTAAAGTAAAAAGCCATTATGGAGAGTTGGTCTAATCCTAATGGAAATAAGCTCTGTTGGTGCTTTTGCTCATGCATGATTCAGAGAAATGATGTCTTGCTTTGCTGACGCAGCAATTTTCTGGGCACTGCGCACCATTTCCGTGGCAGCACCACATAACTTTCCGTGGCATCTTAGGTGAACCGGCCAGCTGACAGCTAGAGAATGCTGATCTGAAAGCGAGTGCCTATTCAATAAATTCAAAGTCTATGAAAAATGCATGTGGCTAGCAACGTTTCATTTTTCCTCTGTCACTCCCTAAAGGAACCCTGGGGGTGCGCAGACAAGATGTTCAGAACCTCCGTTTGAAAGGCTGCTGACGAGAGCGAACAACAGAAGTGACTCTGTGGAGAGTTAGGGGAGGTTCGGCTGGGCTAAAGGAAGCCAAGCTCAGCAAGAATCGACTCAGCTCAGGGGGAATTCCACTCCAGAGAGGGGAAAGAAGAAGGAGAAATATGCACACACACACACACGCACACACACACGCACACACACACACGCTTGATCTCTTGGTCGGGCACCTGCTGTGTCTTCTCGCAGCTGAGGTTGGGGGGGTTGAAGGCGTCGATCCGAACACACTGCTGATCGGGTGACCACAGCCAGGTGTTCTCCTCAGCCGACCTGTCGCACTCCCACTTCTTGGTACACCTGTGGATCGGCCAACCAGTGACAAAGCTCAACACCAGTACTGACTGATTAAAGCTGCGATCAAATATTATCAAGCTTTGTCAGGTTGAGTGTTCAGATAGAGAAGATGTGAACTCTTCCCAAACTCAAAGCTTCTTTGAGTGGATTAAGGCGGTTATTTTTAAGAGTGTTAGCTGGGGGGGAAGTCCACCTGAATGGCAGGAGGCTAACAGTTAGCATCTGGAGCATCCAGCCAGTGTCCAGCACTGAGTAACAGTAGTCAGGTTCCATCCAAATATATCGAAAATTTTGGAGCGAATTTTGTCAAAATGCGCAAAAGAAAATGCGAATTTATGCCTGTTTCCATTAGTTTTGTTTTGCGATTATTGAGAAATCCACCTCCTCCAAATGTAAAAACTTTTTTGCGAATTTCTGGCGTTTCCATCCGAGTTTTTTTTCTCGCAATTTTGGAAAATGCGAATAAAAATAGGTGGATGGAAACACGGTTAGTGAGAGGAAGATAGCACCACTACTGTCCTACAGAACAACTGGGGGGGGAAATGAAATAATATGAGAGTTAACTATCCCTTTACGACTTTAGCCCTTTTTTATGCTGAAAGAAGAGTTCCTCTTCCTGTTGTGTGCTGTAAAACAACAAAAACAGATTTTCCAGTGAGTCTGACGTGGCGGCTCACAATTTAAAGAGGCCACTGGAGGCTGCACAGCCACTCAGCGAGGGTCTCATTTGTTTACAGCGATGACACGAACGTCTCAACATGATCACAGTAACCGCTTATTAAAACCAAACACACCGTTATAATTCCTGCAGCAAATGGAAGAGACTGGGAGAATTTAATGTTAAAATGATCCTCGTCACATTTGATCCACACATTATGATGTTTTTTTTTTTAATTTTCGTCACACTGGGCTTGAATAGAGAGTGTTAGTGTGTGATGGTGTTCAAATATGAAGATACTGGTGGAACCTTAACACACACACACACACACAACGTGACTCACCGTCCCTCCAGGACACACCAGCCACAGTAAGGGTCTTTCATAGAGACACAGGAGTGGCAGTCAGTCTTCAGGTGGCAGGCCTGGACAGGAACCTTGGTGATCTACAGTAACAACACACTTCATCATCCTCTTCACAGTGAGCCATAGATCTTTGTTTTCTTTTCTTTTTTTTCATTTCATTATTGTCTTTGTCTTTCTCCATTTGTCATTTCACTCCACTCCTGACTGTGCGGCGCTTGATATCGTAATCGGATGAGAGGCAATGTAATTTATAACGTGGGCTTTACATGTGATTTTCTTTATCACGTAATAATTTATTGCAGGACGGTCTGGGAAGGTCATTTTATTTGCGAATCGCTATATGTCTTCCAAGCAGCCGTGGAAATAAATCTCCTTCTCTGACACGAGAACAATCTAATAAATTTAAATTAGCAGATGGAACAAGCACAAGTACTGTCACTTGACTTGATCAAAGTAAATTGCCCTCTTGAAGCGCACTCTAATTAATTCATTTCTAAATCAATAACATCAATTTCACTTCGGTGCGGCAGGAAAGAGGGGTAGAACTGAAAAGATAAAAGTAACAAGAGAAAGAAAGATAAAGGACAGAGAGAGAGAGAGAGATGAGGAATGAATGAATAAATCGATGAGTGACCTCTGCATGGTAATACAGAGGTGTGGGATGCAGCGGTGTGTGCATGAATGAATGAATGAATGATCAAATAAGACAGACAGAATAAATGAAAGACTCATTAAGCCCCCGACCTGATAGATGAAATGAAAGAGAGGCCGAGAAGGAATCACCGAATCCCTGACCTTATGTGGTTAACGCAGAGGTGTTAGACGGACGGTAATAAAAGAATCCATCACTCCGCGCATGTGAGTGAGTCTGACCTTTTTCTCGGAGGTGATGTACAGGTACTGGAGGCTGGAGTCAAACAGCAGGTTCTTGTTGACCCTGTCTCCCGTTACGTCGCCCGGCGCTCTCCCGTACACCTCTGGGTGAGCTGACAGATGTACCTTCAGCACCTACAGCAACACAAATCCTCTTAACGTTTCAGGACATCCAGCAAAATATCCTGTATTTGTACTTTTTTTTGTTGAGAAAATAGAGTGAATCTGCAGCTTATCAGCAGAAGTCGGGCAGCTACTCTGTTTCTGACACATGCTGTGAGTATTTTTTACATAAAATATAACATAATGTAACTTTAAATCAGCAGCATCAGAGGTCTATAATCGTTTTCAAACTTTCTACTTTTTACTGCCTTGAGGCCAGAAATGAAATCCAATTAATTCAGAGTTTTTCACTTTACTTTTGACATGTAAGAACCAATTAAGGCAAAATTTATAGGGTGCTAAATTCTCAAATTAAATTCCTGGACGAGTAAGTGTACACACCCTCCAATTAATACTTATTACAAGTATCTTTGGCTTTGATAGCAGCGGTATGCCTGTTTGGAAAAGTCTCCACCATCTGAGCTCATCAGGAATTCAGCAAAGATTTGAAGCTCACTGAGGCTGCAGGGAGACTTCCTATGTACACCTCCTCAGGCCTCCAGGAGATAAAACTAAAACATTTGAAAGGGCCTTAAGACTTCTGCTGTTCACTGTAGATACACGGGAAGACAGTTCAAACAGAGAGAGGAGACATACAGACACACAGGTAAAAAGACAGACATGCCAAGACAGTTATACACGAGAGAAATTAAGCAGAGACAAAAATAAAAACAACAAGGAGAGAGGGGCGGAAAGCTTGAAAAACGCCGACTTGAAGCGTCAGTCAGTCTGTTACCTCTCCGGTGGCTGTGCCCAGGAAAGCCACGGTGTGCTCTGTTTCCACGGCCACAGCCACGCTGGTCACATGACCCTTGCGGACCAGTGAGGGCTCGGTGGCCAGAGCGAACTCGGCCTTGCTGGCCAGCGGCGAGGGCAGGAACTCGGCTCCGCACGTGTACTGACTCACGATGGATTTCTGACGGGAAGGAGAGAGAATGGGAGTGTCAGGTCCATTTCGGTACAAGATTACCGACACCACTGCCAGTGTTTCTGTCTCCTTCAAGCACACACACACACACACACACACTGCCTCCCTCACCCGATTGTTGTTGTTGCAGAGTTCTTCAGACTTGGAGGAGTAAGGCGAATAGACAGCAGACTTCCCATTGATGATGCCGTTGTCGCTGTAGCAGGCTCCTATGATCTCCACAAGCCTTTTGTTAATGGAGTGCAAAGGGTACATACCTACAAACAGGAACAAAGCCGCTGTAATAGTAACAGAAGCATGCACAAGTGCCGTGTATAGTATATCACACACACACACACACAAAAACAAAACACAAACCTGGTGAGCGATACATCTGAGCTCATGTTTTACAAAAAAAACCAAAAACTGCAACGCCAACCACAAATCCAAACAACAAGTAGTAGCATTCTGCAGTGACTTCTATGATGGAAATGGGTATAGGTGCATCTCAAAAAATGAAAATATCATTGAAAAGTTTAATTTTGTTCTCTGTAATTTGATTCAAAAAGTAATACTTTCATATAGTTTAGATTTATGACACATACAATGAAATATTTCAAGGCTTTTTTTTTCCTTTAAATTTTGATGAGTACAGCTTACAGTTCATGAAAATCAAAAATCCAGTATCTCAAATGTTAGAATATTTCATAAAACCAGACATGCAGAAGGTCACTCAAAGCAGCCTGGGCTTCCATAACACCTGAGCTGAGCCACAGGCCGCATGCAAGAGGAGCCCCAACCAGGTACTGAGTGCATAAATTAACAAACTTTTCAGAAGGTCGGCATTTCTGCATTATAAATCCTTTGTTTGATTGGTTTTATGCAATATCCTTATATTTTCAGATACTGGATTTTTTTTTATTTTCATCAACTGTAAGCACAGGCTAAAAAAGGCTTGAAATATTTCACTTTATGTGTGATGAATCTAAAATACAAGATTTTGAGTTAAATTACAGAAAAAAAAGGAATTTTTCCATGCTATTCTAATTTTTTGAGATGCACCTGTATATCATACACTAGACTTGATGACAGGTATTTCATTGTTTCTGATGTCTGGTTAAAGGACCATGCCAGTGATTTTGCATGTTAAGCGTAATATCTACAAAATGTATAAACTTAAAGTAATCATATTTTTTGAACTCCAATATTATGTTTCCTCCTTTTTCTCCAGCCACTGGTTTCCATTCATTCCTACGATATGAAAATGAACTTTCAGAGACTTCAAACTTTCATCATAGCAGTATTCAAACACCGTAATAAAGTTGTCCACATAAGTTTTCCTAAAAGCAGCAGCACTGCTTTGTGTTAATGCCTAACGGTCCCTTCACTGGAAATCTGCTCCGTGGTTTATGAATGTTGATGACTTTGTTAGCTGCAGAAGCAGAACAGCACAAATTCAAACTAAAAAAGCATGGTCGCATGGTCCTTTAAGGAAGTGCAATGAACAATGAAATTTCCAAGTAGTATCTACTAGCTGAGGTCCATCTTTTGTAGTGGTACGTACCATCTGAAAGCTGGGGTGAAGAGTATATTCTAGCAGGAAGCTTGAATCGACCATTCCTCTAACTGTGCATGAATGTAGTATTATTCAGAGTATCCATCTGATAACCCTGCAGCTTGCCCACTCCCAAGCCTATAATGTCAGGATCTACATAATGTAGGTTCTCATCCTATCTTCACATCACAGGAACCATAAGATCCTGAAATTATAAGTTTGCACACTGGAAATTTCACGACTAAAGATTTTAGAATTACACAAACAAGCACAAAGCGTGGCAGAACCACAGGAGCAATTCCAGCATGTCCTCCAGCATGCTGATGATACATACACAGGGCTGATGTGGATGGGTCTTCATCAGAAGAGAAGGTAACAAACAGGATCTTGTCCGAGGTGGTGACTGTTCCGTATTGACCTGACTTGGTCATGCTCCGTGCCAGAGCTTCGCCTGGTGCTGCTACATAGGCAGCCTGAGAGCCAAAGGAAAGACACAGATACATGGAGAGAGGGGCTGAAGGTTAGATATTTACTTTTACTACATTTACTAGCCCTCTTACGCAAAATTAGCCTGCAACCACCTCAGTGGAAACTGACTGAAGATCAAGAACGTACATTACCAAGAGCGTATCAAGTCCAATTCCATAACCAATTGAAGAAATTTTTATGGGTCAAGACCTTTTCAAAAAGTTTTTAATGAAGACAAACTCATCCAAATGCAAAATGTCAAAATGTACTTTTGCGAGTGACTGCTGGCTCATAACCACGATGATCATTACCTGAGCTTTGTTGTACTTGTTTGTGGCGCTACAGTTGAGCTGCAGTTCGGTGTAGGAATAGTAACTCTGATCATCCTCGCACATCCTGGAGATGAAGGTGAAGTTCTTTGTGTCTTGCACGCCCAGTGTCCGTGAGAACAGGAAGTAGACAAATTTGTTGTCTTTGAAGGCAAAGCGGAAGTCGTGGAGGTACCGCAGCACGAAGGGATTGGCCTGGACGGCGGAGGCCTCAATGATGCTGTCGAAAACCACCCAGTCACCATAGTCCTGGAGGATGCGGGTGGAGATCAGCTTGGTGCTGTCGTGGCTGCCATATCCCTTGCCAACCTACAGAGGTGACAAGACTTATTACTGAAACATAGCAGCAAAACATTCACAGTCATCTGCTTCTTGTTGTCATTTTAGTCATTTTAGTCATTTAAATTCCTTGGTAAATTGCTTTTTTTTTTAGTGAATTAAATGAAAGCAAGATTAAGCCATTGCTCATTTTGTTGAGAACCTCCTAGAGCCCTATCAAGCACCCCTGAAACCATAATGAAATGCCACCGTTCTCCTCACCAGAAACACTGTGAAGTTATCTCCTTCCCTGGGGGTGAAGTAGGACATCACCCCTACCACGGAGACACTCTCCTCGGCACTGGCCACGTACGACTTCTCCCCTTTGGTGTCGCTGAAATAGAGTAGCTGCTCTATGTTGCTCAGGTTCCTCAGCGAGCAGATCCCTCTGAAGACGCTGCCGCAGACCACCAGGGTGTCCTTGGCTCCATGGACCAGCAACAGCTTGTTGTAGTTGTCCGTGTCCACGGCCTCCTCGCAGGCGGCGGTGACCGGCGGTGTGCACAGCCGGTTGTCCCGCTTGGGTCCCGTCTCAGTGCGGGACTCGACCCGGAGCTGAGAGTCCAGCTGGTACAGAGCATTAACGGCGCCCACGTATAGCCGGCCTGTACGGGGGTCAGCGACCACGTTGTTGATCAGAGTGTCGGAGATGAACTCCAAAATAGGGGTGGGGCCGTCGTCACCGTGGGAAGGGCTGAAGT
>OMLB01029653.1:5888-22242 GCA_900302555.1 Myripristis jacobus | reverse complement strand
CACACACCGACACACACACACACACACACACACACACACACACACACACACACACACACACACACACAAGGTTACAGTTCAGTTGAACTCTGCTCTGGGGTTCATGCCTGCACTTTCCAGAAGCTATTACGGTTTTTAAAGAGCGGACCTGGACCTTGACATATACCTCAAATACCTACTGCGAGCTCATAAGCGCAGTTGTTGCTGTGGCGAAAGAGAATATTATGTGACACAAAATCCCTTAAGCGCGTATACATGTAAGCAGGCCGGCTGCGTCGTAAATACCTTTTCACTGCTTCATGGATTACCATGTTCATACCACAACTCTATTAAGTATCATTTCTGTGTCACATAAATACCAAAAGTCACCTCATAAATGCCTGGTGTATCACTTGGTGCTGGCCTGGTGGAAGCACAGCATCAGTACATTCACATATTGAGGAGAAACGGTTTTTGATTCACATTATACGGATCATTGAAATTTAGTGCTATAGTGTTTGATTCATCCGCTGCAGTGCTAAATCATAAATGATGTGCTGAGGCCTTTCAGTGAGGCTGAGCATATTTCTCTAAGCAGACCGTTGATGGTATGATAATAGCAATTATGGTGATGATGATGTTTCCATTGATGATGCTGATGAGCATACATCCTGTCCTATCCTCTGTCTCCTGCAGTAAAGGGGAGGCTGCAGCCATTGAGACAGAGCTGCTGAGGGACTACAGGTTTGGCCAGCAGCAGCTGATCGAGATCTGGGGACATGCCTGTGCCATCGCCATCACTAAGGTCTGTATGCACTTTCCACTCTTACTCCACCATCTTTTCTCTCGTCTCTTCAAAAATACTTTTTTTTACTGCCGGCGAGCGGTTGTTTATTTTTAGTTATGTGTGACTGAGCAAAGTGGTTCGTTCTTTATTTGTTTCTTTGCTTCTTTATTTGTTTGTTTCTTTCTAGTTAAAGCGTGATGAGAAAAAAACAGGCCATGGGGAAAACTCCTCTTCTTTTCAACAATCTTTTCCTAAAAGGCATCCATTTTCCCATCCATCCACCCGTTCATCTGTCCATGCATGCATCCTCCCATCTAATGCAATACAGACTGAGAGAGACAACATCATTCCAGTAGGTTTTTATTAGGATCATAATTTTGTGTTTTTTGTTTTCTTTTGTTGTAAAATGGACCTCTGCTGGGAGGAACTGACATGCTTAGGAGCCTCGTTTACTTGGACCATTAAACCAGTGGCACCGATCAGCGGTGGTCACTGTTTACTGTGACAGATCTGGTCTGCTGTGTGTGTAATGTCTTGGTCAGGGCCAAGTGTGTGTGTGAATGTGTGTGTGTGTGTGTGTGGTCAGTAGTATGATCTTTTCTTGATGTGTAATGTCTAGTCTGATGCAGTCTGCTGTTCCAAATGGTGCTTCTGTCTGCTCAGCTCTGTCTTATTTCTCTCTCTATTATTCGGTTCTAGTTTTATTTTAATTTATTCTCTTCTGCTTATTATTATGTACTATTATGTTCTTTTCTATTATTATCTTATTCTGTGCCATTCTCTTATTCTCGTCTCTCCATTCTCTGCTCTGTTCTGTTTTTTATCTCTCATTTTCCTCTTAATATTTCTCCTGGACTGTTCTATTATTGCATTTAGGTGAAACAGCGAAATTCCATTGTACACACTTTTTAATGATTTTTTTTTGAAAATGTCACCTGAAGCCTTTTATGATTCAATAAAAAGGTAAACAATCAGGGCTGCAGCTAGACTTGCACTTTCTGCTGCTGCACACGATGTCTGGTCATTATATGCAGGAAATTTCTCTGACATTTACTTCCAAACATGTGAGCTGCTCACCTCCAGGCAGCACACCTGAGCTCGCTGCACGGCACACCAGTGTTGCTCACCACACTACTCCAGAACCACAGCTCTTCTTCTTTGGTGTGGTTGCGGTTGCATTCTGCAGTGCTCTGGACTGCGTCAAGCCCGGAGAGAGTGTGTGTCGGTGGAGGGTTGTTAGGAACACATGGTTCACTTCGACCAGAACACTGGCTTGGTTTAACGCCACAGCAGTTTTCTCAGTGGGCCCTCGGCAGCCTGTGATGAATAGGAGTCTGAGATACCAGACTTATGAACCCTTCACGGTCAGGAGGAGAAATGGAGAGACAGAGGGGGAGAGAGATGAAGACACAGAGAGACAGAGACAGAGAGAGAGAGAGGAGAGAGAGAGGCAAAGACAGCGGTGTGGTTTATTAGAAAAGGAGAGCAAATGAGAATAGGAGAGAATAAAAAGAATGAAAAAAAACCCAAATCCAATCATAGAGACAGACGGAGGAAAAAGAGAGAAATGGTAACAGATCGAATAGGAGAGAAAGATACTGGGAGAGCCATTAAAATTCACAACAGCGATTGAAACAAAAGGTGATGCAGACACTGCAAACGAAATGAGATTAAAGATGAGATACATTTCTAATTATACTACCTTATGTATCTATCAAAGTTTTGTGTTTCCCAGAACTTTGAAATAGAATAAAGATCAAATCTTGCCTATTCCTATCACAGTTTACTCAGTAAGATGACTGTTGGCCAGTCAAACAGAGCACTGCTGAAAACCCCCTCCTCTAACGGTCTCCTTTCACCGTTTTTGTATGTAAATATTGAATACATGTACTGTATGACCTCGCTTTTGCATTCACTCGTGTGTAGACACTTAACAGCCATATGTAACTGTTTGTTCAGACCTAGGACTAAAAAAAGTGACGTGTGACAGGAATTCAGGTATTTCCAGTGGCAGCTGATAACAGGGAAAGGCCTCAGTGTCTGTGAGAAACAGCAACAAAATAACACCAAGCGAGGCAACAGGGGAAAGTTGAAAAATGTTCAACATCATGCAGAAGTAGATTATCAACTATGAAACAAGTTCCTGGTTGTAAGCAGTGACTTGCAGGGCATCACGACTGGTGGGGCTTTGCTGTTCAATTGCTCTCTGACCATTAAAAGGTCTGCAGCGTGTCACGTCACATTTTAGAAAAGTATCGGCTCAGCTCGCTTGGAGCCTCGACTGAGGCGGTGCCAGGTGCTATTCCCAACCTTTCCTCAATGGAACAGAGTACAAAAGTGAGTAGAGTCGAGCTGATACCGTGCAATGGAAAAACAAAAGTGGTTCATACATGCAAGGGAGGAAAAACAAATAGGCCCAATAGCCCAGTGTCTGGTGAGAGGGCAAGTATTTTCCATAGAGAGCATAGACATTTGAGAGCTGTACTAGCATGCTAGTTCTAGCCATTCATCGTTGAATACTTGCCAGCTCCAGCTGGGTATCTGCTGTTTGCTGTTTTTTGCATAAAAAGCTGCACAATGTCAGAACATTACACAGTTGAAACTGAATATGGAAAAGTGGGTTTCCACAGAGAGTTGCCTGCAAGTGACAGACTTCAGGAGACAAGCGACAAGGGTCTGGATATATGAGGGACACCTTATGTAGTCAAACACCACAACAACCATCTAGAATGACAGAAAAAACATCCTCTGACTGTTGCAACCACCGTGAAGCCCTGGCAACCAACACCACCATAACACCCAATTACAAGTACTCTAGCGACCACCTGTAACACCTTACCAACCGTCTAGCAACACCCTAGCAACCACCTACATTAAAGCAACACCATAGAACCAACAAACTGAGTAGCAGTTCAGTGGATGGCCAATAATTACAATAATTACAATAATTACACACAATATGTTTTTTATTATTACAAAATTATGCGCACCTTAGACAATTCCGTTTTCATGCACACTAAAATTTTATTCAGAATGTTTCGCTTTTTCTAGTTTTTACTACCAAGCTTGAGCAGACCAGTATACTGGTCATGGAAATAAAGTTAATTCTGATTTTGATTCTAACAAGGAGACAGTCAGACAAAGAAAAACACAGTTAAACAAGAGAATAAAACAGAGAATAAAAAAGGGGGCTGAGTGGTGGGTACGGACTCTGTGTGCTCTCCACACAGCGAGTGATTAAACCTACCACATCCACTTCCCCTCTATTATCATCAGCCACCACTGGCTCCTTGCCTGGCCCTCCACCACCGGCCCCGACAGCATAGCTTTACTAGACAAACACGGCGTGGACGGTCCAGGACCGGCGCTGCCCGCAGCCGCCAGCAGCACGCTACCGTTTACCGGCTCCCCGCATGACATCACTGCTATTTAGGGAAAATTACAGTAGAAGGAGATGCAGACAGTCTGATTTCACTGCTGGCTTCCAAATACACCACACAAAACATGCACACATGCACGTGCACATGTGCTCACTCACCCTCTCATTACACACACACTTTGTCTGGTTGCCAGATAGATTATAGGTTTTCAGAAAGTAATCCCCCAACTGTTCCAAAAGCCCGGCAGCAACAGCCACGGTCACCGCCACACAGACCCAGGTTGTGCTGCCTCATTGTGTTTCTATGCCAGTGTGTTTCTGTTGTCCAGTTAGCGTTCGCTGCAGTTCATTGAATGTGGCTGTGCCGGCTTAGCTCGTATAGACTGTGGCTTTTCAACACTTGACTGGAGACAATTCATTTCCTGCCTTCATGCAGCAGTAAACTCTACGTTGGAAAAGCCTTCAGGTCCCCGTTTGGTCTTCAAGGAACGTGCTCAGTGTGCGTCAGCAGCCTCACAATGAACTAACTTCTATTAAGAGACACTGGTTTTGAGTGTGTGTGTGTGTGTGCCTAGAGTATATGAGACTGTATTTGTGTTTTTAAGATCCTAATAATATTTGCTCAGGCATAGCTTGTGTTTCTGGTTGATTGGAACTGAGAGCACACGTGTCATTACCATATGTTTCAAGGAGGTATTACCGCAGAGACCTTATTATAATCAAGGCAGTCATATTTCTTATGTTTCCTGCATGTGTGTGTGTATGTGGGGGGGTTGTGTGTGGGGGGCAGAGTTCTTCAGGCACACTCCTTTCCCTTCATCAGGGCCCTTCTCAAAGTTGTTCTTCAGCTGACAGAATTGGGCACTGCCATTTGCAGGCCAGAGTTAATGGGCAAGATGATTTAGGCGGGAAAAAAAAGTCATAATAATAATCAAAGTTATCGTTAAAAATATTGATTGAAATATTGTTAAATATCCTCTGCTCTAAACCAGATGATGGCTATATTGCTGAGAGTTTTTCTTTGCTTAATTTTTATTATTTGTAATATTTTGTGTTGAAGCTGTTGTACTGAAAGTGCATGAACTGATTCCATATGTCTAGAGAAGGACTCTAACAGCCATGTACACATTTCTGTCCTTTTTTGTTAAACATTACTTTATGTTATGTCTTTTGTGCAAATAAATAAATCTAAATATAAAGTTTGATGACTTCATTTACATAAACTCTCTATTTCTGCATTGGATATTTTTGGATGCTGTGGGTGTGCAACTCTTTAAAATGTCCCAAGATTGCTCATATTGTTTAGGTGATGTAATCTACTCAAGGGAAATCAACAACACAAATCTGAAAACTAACACTTAAGTGTCCTCTGATATGGCTGACTGCATTCCCACACTCCTTTATGACCTGAGAGTCTGACCGCTAAACGCCACATAAAGCCGCTCGAGGCCCTCCACATCTGCTGTCTGTGAAGCTTTCTCGGCTTAACTGTGAGGGCTGCGCTCCACACTGTGCCACCTGAACGTCCAGCAACGCCCTCTCTACTGAGATCTTGTCTTGCCAAATGGTGCTCCTGTCAGCTTTGGTGTGCAAATTCAATGCCAGACCAGCTGCCAGGCAAGGTCTGTCAAACTAAACCGTGCACAGATTCAGAGAATGATAGAGATGAAGAAACAACCAGAGCAGCAACTAAGCTGATAGAATATTGACTCTGAAAATCATGTTTTCCTTGAAACAAAGACACAATCTGCCTATGGGGGGAGATTATTTCATTTGTTTAATTTGTTGTAGTATGAAAATGATTTTGTCTTATAATGGGGTATCTTGTAATTCTGCTTGTATCACGATAATTTAACAAAAGTGACTGACTCCTTAAGGAAAACAAAAGTTGTTCCAATACACTCATCAGGCTAATAAAATGAAATAAAAGAAATTAAGGCTTTTTAAATTTTTAGCTTGAGGAGTGCCTTGGAACTCATTTTTTTTCATTAAGCAATAAACCCAAAACAAAGAGCGCCTTCAGCAAATGCCTGCACAGGCAAAATCCCAGTAGAGGCACTCTGTACACACTCCTTTGTTCTCATTTCTTTTCACTTGATAAATGGAGAGATTTCAAGATTCAATACTAGACTGAATGGTTTGTTAAGAGAGTTTACATTTTTGCAGTGCCTCAGTTCATACTGTGATTTGAAAAATGCTTCAGAAAGCATTAAGGTACTGCTGAAATTGATCCAGGCTGCGTCCAATTTAGGTGTCCCATCTGTGCAGATCTAAAATGGTCTCCCTCGCTGCGTGAAATGGCTCCGGCACTGGCATCACTGATCCCCACCAGAGACTCTTTAAAATAGGAGGAGGTGAGGCACTCAGCATGACTGCAACCAACAAGGGGAGCCTATCTCTTCGGATGAGGACTTCTCTATATCTAATGTTCTTGCATATGTATTGTCGTTATGAACACTGTCAACCTGTATACAATACCGAGTGCTAAAATTTGTTCAGACAGATAATGCTACAGAAAAATTATACATCAGTAACCCCCAAGGAACACCACGATTACAACTTTATGATTTGTGGCAGCCCTTGTCGTTGCCACGGTAACGGTAAACATTCATGTCAGGCATCTACTTGAGTCAGAGAAATTCTTTTAAAAATGCATCAGTTCGATTTTTACCTGCACCATTTCCACGGTGCGTTTTCTTGCCTCGGTTTGTTGCTTGTCTGGGCTTGTTTTCATTGAGCTGTTGCCCCCAAATTGTACAATCAGACATAAATACTAAAATTGTGCAGCTGCACACAATATGAAAGTGTGATTGGCTGATAGTGTGTCTTATGTTGACATGCTACCATTTTTTCCCTTTGCAAACTAACTGGCCCTGTCCTAACTATCCTCCTCAGAGGTCAACACTAACAAACCTTTTGTATGAAGAAAAGCAGTGTGTGTGTGTGTGTGTGTGTGTGTGTGTGTGTGTGTGTGTGTGTGTGTGTGTGTGTGTGTGTGTGTATGTGTGTGTGTGTGTGCAGCATTACAGGTGACTCATGGCAGACCGCCAGTCCTATCAGAAATGGCTGCTCATTACTGATGGCAAAGAGTAATTAGAGTTAGCATTTCCCTCCAGGGAGCAGATCAGTACAGGCAGTCTCACATTAATGCCACACTTACAGACACACATGTGCACGCAGGGTGCCGCTGTAAATTTGCTCAGTGAGAAGTGTCATTAACATCAGGTCACACAGCGTGAAACACACCCAGAGACGGCTTCGCACTCATTAGATAAGAAAATGAAGCGTGTCGTCCTCTTTCTTCTTATTGTTTGACTCTTTCTCTCCATCTCCATCGCTCTTCCTTTTGCTCTTCAGTTGTTCCCTATCTCTGTCTGTCATTATCACCATCAGTCCTACGGTCCTGTGCGGCCATAACTGCCTCTCCTCCATCACATTGAGTCTGTGTGATGTTTTCCGTGCTGAGCTGCTGTGATGGAGACAATGGCTGCTGTCCTTTTTTTCCTGGAATCATCAGTCTAATTAATGGTCTCTCAGTCTGATTGTTCTCAATTATACAGTGTGTGGTGAAAGGCCTATTGCTACATCTGAAGTCTCTCCTGTTGTGAATACATGAGTGGAAATGAAAGAACATATGTTTGCACCCGGCGGAAAGAATATAGGTCTATTTCAGGCTCATCTTGGGAGGCAAATGCAGAGGCAAATCGACGTGAAGTGATTTCATCTCTTTTTTTAGAGCCAGCACAAGCGTGTGCGGGGATGACGTTTCCCCCCGTCTGCCTTGGAGATAAACTCTAAATGGGATTTTTTTTTTTTTCAGTGTGCACCACTGCAGTTATAGCCCGTTCCTTAATGGCTGTGAAACAATTGTGGTAATTGGTTTTACAACTCCTGTTTTGACAGACTTTTATTGGGCTCTAATTGGAACACAAAAAGGATTTTCATTGCCTCTCATGACTAATCTCCCTTTCAGCCATTCTGGTTTCTGAGATGATGAGTAATATTATGACCTTTAGTAATTCTATATTGTGTGATTTATAATCAGCAGAAATACAGTGCTGACAAAACCTTTCAGCAAACAAGACATACGTTGGCATAATTTTGGGGGTTTTTAAGAGGAGTGTGAAAAATGAGGCCAGACACCCTCTTGGCTTTCAGTGGTGATCATGATTCATCCCTTACATGCTTGCATACACACACACACACACTCAAACAATCACACACACACAAACACACACGTGCAGCTTCTGTTTAAGTGACGGTGATGGAAGATTAACCACTCAGGTTGACAGTTAAGCAGTTGAATACCTGTCTCATTTAAGAAGGTGCAAGCTGATTTACAAGGGAATGCGCGGCCAGTAAATGAGGCAGATGCCAGCAGCCAAGTGCAGTCGGGGCCCTAGATGGAAAGTGTGTTATATATACGGAAGCATCCCATGGCGAGGACGTTGGTATTTTTTCCACGGCTGCCAAGGTTATTTTAATGAGATTGGACCATTTCTCATAGACGGAATAGACAATGACGCTGGTGCCGTTTCCACCCTGGTCTGGCATGTGTGGCACGCTGCAGTCGGGCACCGTGACCATGATGGTGCAGCGGATAGGATGACCTGCTCTGAAAAAGAAAGGCTCTAATCTGCCTTCACCATGCTTCTGCCTCACTATTGTTCTCTATCAATAACCTATTCTATTTTCCCCCCTATCTCTGTTCTCTTATTGATCGTTTCCATGATTCATAGGCTGCCTCTCTTTCTTTTTTAAACTCCATCCCTCTCGTTTGCTCTCTCCCTGCAGGCCTACCCGCTCAGCTCCATGGGAAAGAAGCAGCCGACGGTGCTGGTAATCTGTGGCCCGGATCAGAATGGCTCTATTGGCCTGGTGTGTGCCCGACACCTGCGCATATTTGTAAGTAGAACACAGTTGTCACAGTTGAGTGACAGCACCGTGCATTAAAGTCACAATGAAATGGCACGTTGGGATCCTCTTGTGTAATTAAACACACCATGAAATGCATCTCTTACTTCAGGGGTTTGGAACCTTTCTGCTATTAAGGGCCATTTTTTTTTTTTAGATCATCCTTCAAGGGCCATATATAATTATCAAATTATCAGATTTGTATAAATTGTATAAATGTTTTAATATTAATAACAGTTTAATTGTTAAATCAGCATGCTTTTTAATGGTCAAACTTCACACTAACCTTGATGCGATGGCTGAACTGCTCTCTTTGGCGAGGCATCTGACGGTAGTGATGATGATGATGCTGGTTTTGCAGGTTTGGGTCAATCAGTCTTGAGTAGAACCGAGTTTTCGCAAGAATCAGTTTTGGAAAGAACTGCTCACAGTGGTAGGTTATAGCAAACAGATATGCATCCTTCACATATTCTGCTTCTGAATTGAGGTTTCAGCTTCTTCTCTATTAGTTCACTCACCACAAAACTTGCTTGTACAACATTTTCTCTGTCAGAATGCGTACATGTGGAAGCTGCTTGTTGGGCACCCAAACTCCGCAGACGAGCACTAACTTTATCCAAACACATTTGTCCTTGCAACACATCCAGTTTACATTCCAACATTCCACATCTACTTTTCTTTTCTTGGCAGTCGGCACAATGCATGCGACACAATGTCACGTGACACGATGACACATATGTGTGTGTTTAATAATTTAATAATTTCCCAGTTTGGGATCAATAAAGTAAATCTATCTTTAGCACTTCCTTGACTATGACAGGCATACCGCCGGAGGGGACCACTTGGAAGGATGTGTTTCTGCCTACTATTTTATGTTGTTTCCTTTAATTTCAGAAACAAGTGTTTGTGATCTAGACCATTTTTGAGTTGTTTTTTATTTGCATGCTTTATTTTGTATTGTATTGTTTTGAATTGCCTTGTAAGCCGGATCAAGCAGTCTCGTGGGCCAAATACAGCCCTGAGGCCAGAGGTTCCCCACCTCTGTCTTACTTCCTTGATTTTATATTCCTGGTAAAGCAGGCTGTTAGGGTGGGTCTTTGTGTGGAAAGGCATCTTTCAAAAGTCTAAACTAAGAGATGATCAGTTATAGGCTCGCTCCAGATGCACGTGTATCACACATTCACTTCAGAGAGTTTCAAGTGATTCATACGGGTCTGATGTTGCCCAATTTAAGTGGAATTTCTCGGTTGAAAAACAAACCAGGCTGGGGGCCCCTGGTAGCTCACCCTGGTACAGCGTGTGCCACTTACCAATGCTGAGTCATGATTGCAGCGGCCTGGGTTTGAATCCAGCCCAGGCCCTTTGCTCTATGTCATCACCTCTCTCACCCCTGCCTTTCCCATCCCTCTCTACTGTAACTATCAAATAAAGCATAAAAAGTCCCCCTCCCCCCCAAAAAAAACAAACAACAACAACAACAACAAAAAAAAAACAGGTCAATCAGCGCCATTGTAGGGTGGGAAAAATGTTGTTCACGTAGTCAAGCTGTGCCAGAGCCAGAGAACACTGATTAACTAGAGAAATGGATGATAAAGTTATAGATGCTGCCACTGACGTTGTTTGAAATAGATTAAAACTAACAGTGACAAACAATGAAATAAAGAAACATGTACTTAAATATCAATCAAACCCATACTGGGTAAATACCACTGTAGAAATGTAGGCGTGCTGCCCTCGTCGATGCTTGCAAAATGAATTTGAGGTTTGGCCGAAATGATGGCTGCATAGCCGGAGCAACTGATACAGCAGCTTCTCCTGGGATTTGCTCAGCTGGTTTGGATTCACGTGGAATAGATGCCGCCTCCGCTCCATTCGAGAGGTTTTCTCTGCCTTGTCACTACATAATAAGCAGCACACTTATACATCTAAATGGAGCACACCCACTGTTTTCTAGGAAGGAGAAGCAATATGTTTTTTTGTTGTTTTTTTTTTAAAATTACAAGCACATCAAAACTCAATAAAATCTTTTGAATTCATTGCTTAATAAGAAAATATTAATGGAATATTGAAATTTGAAACATTGAATAAAAGTTGAAGTTGTCATTTCACTGTGACTTTAAAGTCCAACAGTTTGGCCAACCATACAACACGAGGTGAAACACAACCCAAGGCATCAGGGCTGAGGCCTGGCGCTGACACCAACAGCCACATGGGCAATGTAGTGGCAGGAAAAAAAATATCTCGCAAAGTTTCATTTGCATGGAGATTAACAGGGGATCCCCTTATAGCCCCTCTGCGTTTTATAGAATTTCATATGAGCTCCTGTAAATGACTCTGAGCAGTTATCTTATTACCTTCCCTGTGAGAGCACCGAGACAGTCATGATATCATGCTGTTGTTACTCTCGTTAAAGTTGTCTGCATCTTATAGTCAGCAGCCATGATATGATGTCATGAGCATGATGTCTGCCCTTCAGGTCACATATTGTGGCCTGATGTTCCTGACAACCTTTTCTGGAACGGACGATTAATGCTTTTCAAATACATTGCAGATCACGACCCTGACTGAAGCTGAGGATCATTTTGGACTCTGCAATTTCATTTCAGTGCACAGTAGGCCTATGTCTCTATTGGAAGGGAAATTATATGTGTTTCAGGATCTTTGGCTCAGAGTGGAATGCATCTGTACACTTTACCATATGTGTCTGACATGCGGGATTTACAGCACATTGATAGCTCTGATTAAAACCATGTTTGATGGAACCTGCGTAAGTTTTCTGATGGCTCTCTGTGGAGTCTTCGTCTGTGTCCCTCTCTCTCTCTCTCGCTCTCTCTCTCTCTCTCTCCGGGCCAAGGACGAGGCCACAGGTCAGCTCTCAGGGTGATATATTTTACACTGGCACTCCAGGAATGCATATGGCACCTCTCCATAACTTAGATCCAAAAACAACCTTTCATCATCAGGCAGTGAATTCCTGACCATTTCATTATCTCTGTTTCTCCTTGCTCTTCTTCCTTCCAGACAGAATCGTTTTGCTTGAGAGGTTCTCAAAAAGTGACAGCTCACTGCAGTGGGTGGATTGGGACCATAGTTGCAGGAGGCTGCCCTACCCCAGAAATCAGAATGTTTTCTTTGGACTATGTTGCATTCTCGTGGTGCAAGAGTATATGTTTTTCACTGGTGTGACATGATTGCTGTCAGTACAAAAGCACAGGAGGAAGACATGCAAGCCTCCACGTGAGACACGCACACTGGCACTCACAGTGACACATACGCTCATGCACATGCACACACACAGGGACACACACGCAGCCTTGAGCCCCTGATGCAGAGCTGTGAATGTGATTAGACAGAGCATAGAAATGAATGATCAGCTGCAGGCGAACAGGCCAGCTTGCTTCTCACGTCACTCCAAGCCGTCCGTGTTCACGGAACCAGCATGTGTCTGAGCGGATCTGCCATGCGTCTCTGATTCTTTCCACTGCTAGGTATGTGGAAAAGTACAATATCGCATACCAGAACACGCAGATATTCCCCTGTCGAAACTCATCTTGGATGAGAACAAGAAACAATGCCTATACACATTAGTACGGTTCAGGTCTGTTCAAACTAGAGCAGCTGGACATGATGTTCTTTTGGGCTCCCTGCATGTCGCTCTATATGGACAAATGCTGTATGGAAAATTGTAGTGTTTCAAAGAGTAGTCAAGCTGTGAATGGCATGAACCATTAAAACCTGCTGCCTGAGGAAGAGTACTGACTTACAACATGTTGCCAAGTGTGCAGCAGTGATAACTTTCTAATGCATGTTTTTTATTGCTGCATAGGTTGAATAAATGTTTCTGCATTTTTGGTTTCCCTCTGCACTTTGTTTTGCCAAATGAGCCCTCCATGATCTAATAGTATATTCTTTTATGGGCCATGTCTGGATCTTCCTAAAAACACTGGCTCTCAGTGGGCTGTGTCTAAAAACAGAATGCTACCACCTCTAGGCCACTCTCATCCCTCATGGGAGGAAGTGTAACCGCGTTAGATCTGATCATCAACAGGAAAAAGCCTTGTCTGTTGCTTCTCTCTCATGGCTCATCTCTGCTCTGTTCATGCTCAGTTGCCATTAACAGTCATTTCGGGTGCTTCCTTAGATCCACACACTTTGTTTCTGGTTGATGATGTAACTGCTGCTGAGGTCAAGGGCAAGCCAGGGTCACTGATAGCCCCAAGGGGGGGCAAACATTGGCGGTCATCATGACTTTGGCGGTCATCACGGAGATGACGTTAGGTGATCAGGGGCTGCGGAGGTCTGATTGGTTTAGGGTCCCTGAGGAGCTAGCATTCTGTCTGCGCTGACAGATGACTTCCTTCGTTAGAACCCGGCCGCAATTCAAAGAATATTGCCAGATTTTTTTCATGTGATATCATTTCAAATGGTCCTTTGGCCTGAGTGCAGTAAAAGAACCAGGTGAAGCTTGAATTCATTCGTTGTCTGGTTATGTAGAGGGCAGCCAAATTAATATAAATACCAAAGCCCTCAAGACGCATATGGTGGGGCTTGCATCTCTGTCATTTAAAAACTACTACGCTGTCTTTCGGAAAGTCTCTTCTGAAACTGCTCTCGCTTTGTACCTTGCAGCACATGAATACAAAAACTTAACGAATCTCAGAAACTTGAATATTTCCTTTGGACTACGAAGCATTCTGTTGTAAGAGTAGGCTGCATGCATTTCTCTGGTGTGATATGATTCCTGTCAGTGCATAAGTACAACATAAAAACTTAGATGTGACACATACACCTTGGCACTCACATTGATGGGCATGCATGCAGGCACACACACACACACACACCCTGCTCACAGTGGGGGTCCTACGTTTTAAAATTTACGTCTGTTAGTGTGCAAAGGTCATGGATCATGAGTGGTTGCCGTTTGGCATCTCAGGCCTTGCAGGTCTCAGGTGACTGGATTTCTACTCTTCCCAGCACCTGTTTCAAAGGAGGGATATTCAGTCTGTGTTATCCATTGGTCAACAGTATTTTCATTTGCCGTGAACAGCAGGTTGAATGTACACTAATGCATCCTCCACACTCAATCATGTCAGAGTTGGCTGTAATCTCGATATTATATTACCTTTTTCAATTTTGGTCTTTTGTGCATTTCCTTTCTCTCTTGATTTTCACCCTCTGTTTTTACACTGTGTTGTTTTTTCCACTCACCCTGTCTCTTTCCTCTACAGGAGTATGAGCCCACCATCTACTACCCTAAGCGGTCCTCTCACAGTCTCCACCAGGATTTCACAGTTCAGTGCGAGAAGATGGACATCCCCTTCCTCTCCTATCTCCCCACAGAGGTCAGCAATAACAAAGCAGAATACCAGTCTTTGTAAGGGCTTTAGTGATGTTGGATGCTGTTGATCATGGCAATTCATTGGTCATAATCAGCCTCTGATTACAAACATGGACAAAAATTCAGTATATTTGAGCTGACACAGTAATCTTTATTCTTGAAGACTCCAATTTAAAAAAAAAAAAACATTTTAAAATGATCACAGTTAGTTTTGCCCTGTCCATGCATTTGTAATAGCACTTTAATCAAATCACATTTAGATGAAAAACTGTTTCATTCATGCTGTGCTCTGTTTCATTCAGGTGCAGTTGATAAATGATGCCTACAACCTAGTGATTGATGCCATCCTGGGACCAGAGACAGATCTTGCCAATGTTAAGGAGCCCTACTCTGGAATTCTGGTCACCCTCAAACAAGTCAAGATCCCCATCGCCAGTGTGGACGTGCCCTCAGGTAAACGCTGACGCTGAGTGGCCATATGTGGCTTGTGGCTGAGAAACACTACATGATAAATGGGCCTGCAGGGAAGTCCCCAAGGAGCTTTGGTTCCCAAGAAAAACTTTTCCAAGTCTGGACGCACACACGAGAGATAAATCTTACGCTACGGTCGGTGTTGTATGAGCTCATCATGCCCCAAATACACTTCCTGCTGAGTGTGAGCACAATAAACCTTAATTTGTAGCTGCCGCAGAGCTGGATAGCAGCTTTACTTCTTAAGCCAGCTTGACTCTTGATCAGTAATGAATGTAATCTACTGTCGCACATCCATTTGGCTTATCACACAAACACTTTCTCCATGGCTCATTGTGGAATCCTATTTTCCCAGCAGGTGGCTTGTCTGCAAAACGTTGTGCTTTCTTTCAATAAAAAAAGTCAATTTCTTTCTTTTATTCTACATTCGCTTTTTCTCTCTGTCATGTCTCAGGTTGGGATGTGGAAGAGGCAAGTCAGGACGGGATCCACCCAGACGTTCTCATCTCACTCACAGCGCCCAAGAAGTGTGCCACCAGCTTCTCGGGAAAGCATTTCTTGGCCGGACGCTTCCTGCCGTATGACATCCAGAAAAAATACGAGTTGAATCTCCCAGAGTATCCCGGCACAGACTGTCTTATAGAATTGTAACACATGCAAAAAAAAAAAAAAGAAAAAAAAAAAACTAAAAAGAAAAAGAAACATACCCCAAGCTGGCCCACTCCCTCATTTTGAATACATATGGTAATCTATTCTCATGTTTTGTATTTTATAGATTGTTATAGACTGTGATTTAATGTTAACGTGCTATCTCTCAATTGTGTAGAGCAGGTTGCACCTTAGCCCAAATTTGCTCTGTACAGTAGGAGGGTCATATTTAGAAGCTGTGGTTCGAGTCATGTCTTTTTAGGGAATGATTTGAGGAGTTCTTGTGTCAATCTTCTTGTAAGCTGTAGCATTATACTTCTTTACAAAATCCAGAATTGTCTTTTTTCACACAAAGAAAAAAGAGGAATTTTGTTGGGAAGATACATTATGGTACCTATTACTTGAATGCTATTTTTCAAAACTTTTATTTTTTATCTTTTTTTTTCTTTTGTTTATGTTGTTATGCTCCTATGTTATATTTCTTATTCAAGCGTGCTTTTTCGGTGGGATGGAACAGGTTATTTTCTATTCATAGATGTTGGGTTGGTCAGCCTGCACTGCTGCATTTCCTTTGTTTTGTCAATCCATGATCTGATACAGTATGCCCAGATTGCTCTATTTGTCAAATAAAAATGTAACATTAAAAAGGTGGTTTGATTTGTGGTGTTTTTTCCTTCATGAAAAGAAAGATAGATATTATATCTCAAAAGGAGGAGCTCAGCGTCTTCAGGCTATAGGACTCTCTTACATTCTCTTCACAGATTTTGTCAGGCGTATTTGCACTGTGTGGCAGTACTTTATTGATTCTCAGAGGGAGCTTATATGTTTTTTTGGGGGG